>CAMPDV010000484.1:0-258162 GCA_946699065.1 Loxodes magnus
TTCCAATACTATCTACTTACTTTACTTCTTCACTTTTCAAAATACTTATTACTTCTCAAAGCATACTCCTTAAAACTGAAATTCTACCTTCTTTTCTTACTTTACTTCTTCACATTAACAAATACTTATTACTTCTCAAAGCATACTCCTTAAAACTGAAATTCTATCTTCTTTTCTTACTTTACTTCTTCACTTTTCAAAATACTTATTACTTCTCAAAGCATACTCCTTAAAACTGAAATTCTATCTTCTTTCTTACTTTACTTCTTCACTTTTCAAAATACTTATTACTTCTCAAAGCATACTCCTTAAAACTGAAATTCTATCTTCTTTTCTTACTTTACTTCTTCACTTTTCAAAATACTTATACTTCTCAAAGCATAATCCTTAAAACTGAAATTCTACCTTATTTTCTTACTTTACTTCTTCACTTTTAAAAATACTTATTACTTCTCAAAGCATACTCCTTAAAACTGAAATTCTACCTTCTTTTCTTACTTTACTTATTCACATTAACAAATACTTATTACTTCTCAAAGCATACTCCTTAAAACTGAAATTCTACCTTCTTTTCTTACTTTACTTCTTCACATTAACAAATACGTATTACTTCTCAAAGCATACTCCTTAAAACTGAAATTCTTTCTTCTTTTCTTACTTTACTTCTTCACTTTTCAAATACTTATTACTTCTCAAAGCATACTCCTTAAAACTGAAATTCTACCTTCTTTTCTTACTTTACTTCTTCACTTTTCAAAATACTTATTACTTCTCAAAGCATACTCCTTAAAACTGAAATTCTACCTTATTTTCTTACTTTACTTCTTCACATTAACAAATACTTATTACTTCTCAAAGCATACTCCTTAAAACTGAAATTCTACCTTCTTTTCTTACTTTACTTCTTCACTTTTCTAAATACTTATTACTTCTCAAAGCATACTCCTTAAAACTGAAATTCTACCTTATTTTCTTACTTTACTTCTTCACTTTTAAAAATACTTATTACTTCTCAAAGCATACTCCTTAAAACTGAAATCTATCTTCTTTTCTTACTTTACTTCTTCACTTTTAAAAATACTTATTACTTCTCAAAGCATACTCCTTAAAACTGAAATCTATCTTCTTTTCTTACTTTACTTCTTCACTTTTCAAAATACTTATTACTTCTCAAAGCATACTCCTTAAAACTGAAATTCTACCTTCTTTTCTTACTTTACTTCTTCACTTTTAAAAATTATTATTACTTCTCAAGCATAATCCTTAAAAACTGAAATCTATCTTCTTTTCTTACTTTACTTCTTCACATTAACAAATACTTATTACTTCTCAAAGCATACTCCTTAAAACTGAAATTCTTTCTTCTTTTCTTACTTTACTTCTTCACTTTTCAAAATACTTACTTCTTTATCTCAAAGCATACTCTCAAAACTAAAATTTATTCTTTTTATCTTACTTTACTTCTTCACTTTTCAAAATACTTATTACTTCTCAAAGCATACTCCTTAAAACTGAAATTCTTTCTTCTTTTCTTACTTTACTTCTTCACTTTTCAAAATACTTATTACTTCTCAAAGCATACTCCTTAAAACTGAAATTCTACCTTCTTTTCTTACTTTACTTCTTCACTTTTCAAAATACTTATTACTTCTCAAGCATACTCCTTAAAACTGAAATCCTATCTTCTTTTCTTACTTTACTTCTTTACATTAACAAATACTTATTACTTCTCAAAGCATACTCCTTAAAACTGAATCTCTATCTTCTTTTCTTACTTTACTTCTTCACTTTTCTAAATACTTATTACTTCTCAAAGCATACTCCTTAAAACTGAAATTCTACCTTCTTTTCTTACTTTACTTCTTCACATTAACAAATACTTATTACTTCTCAAAGCATACTCCTTAAAACTGAAATTCTATCTTCTTTTCTTACTTTACTTCTTCACTTTTCAAAATACTTATTACTTCTCAAAGCATACTCCTTAAAACTGAAATTCTATCTTCTTTTCTTACTTTACTTCTTCACTTTTCAAAATACTTATTACTTCTCAAAGCATACTCCTTAAAACTGAAATTCTATCTTATTTTCTTACTTTACTTCTTCACTTTTCTAATACTTATTACTTCTCAAAGCATACTCCTTAAAACTGAAATTCTACCTTCTTTTCTTACTTTACTTCTTCACATTAACAAATACTTATTACTTCTCAAAGCATACTCCTTAAAACTGAAATTCTATCTTCTTTTCTTACTTTACTTCTTCACTTTTCAAAATACTTATTACTTCTCAAAGCATACTCCTTAAAACTGAAATTCTATCTTCTTTTCTTACTTTACTTCTTCACTTTTCAAAATACTTATTACTTCTCAAAGCATACTCCTTAAAACTGAAATTCTATCTTCTTTTCTTACTTTACTTCTTCACTTTTCAAAATACTTATTACTTCTCAAAGCATAATCCTTAAAACTGAAATTCTACCTTATTTTCTTACTTTACTTCTTCACTTTTAAAAATACTTATTACTTCTCAAAGCATACTCCTTAAAACTGAAATTCTACCTTCTTTTCTTACTTTACTTCTTCACATTAACAAATACTTATTACTTCTCAAAGCATACTCCTTAAAACTGAAATTCTACCTTCTTTTCTTACTTTACTTCTTCACATTAACAAATACTTATTACTTCTCAAAGCATACTCCTTAAAACTGAAATTCTATCTTCTTTTCTTACTTTACTTCTTCACTTTTCAAAATACTTATTACTTCTCAAAGCATACTCCTTAAAACTGAAATTCTATCTTCTTTTCTTACTTTACTTCTTCACATTAAAATACTTATTACTTCTCAAAGCATACTCCTTAAAACTGAAATTCTATCTTCTTTTCTTACTTTACTTCTTCACTTTTCAAAATACTTATTACTTCTCAAAGCATACTCCTTAAAACTGAAATTCTATCTTCTTTTCTTACTTTACTTCTTCACTTTTCAAAATACTTATTACTTCTCAAAGCATACTCCTTAAAACTGAAATTCTACCTTCTTTTCTTACTTTACTTATTCACATTAACAAATACTTATTACTTCTCAAAGCATACTCCTTAAAACTGAAATTCTATCTTCTTTTCTTACTTTACTTCTTCACTTTTCAAAATACTTATTACTTCTCAAAGCATACTCCTTAAAACTGAAATTCTATCTTCTTTTCTTACTTTACTTCTTCACTTTTCAAAATACTTATTACTTCTCAAAGCATAATCCTTAAAACTGAAATTCTACCTTATTTTCTTACTTTACTTCTTCACTTTTAAAAATACTTATTACTTCTCAAAGCATACTCCTTAAAACTGAAATTCTACCTTCTTTTCTTACTTTACTTATTCACATTAACAAATACTTATTACTTCTCAAAGCATACTCCTTAAAACTGAAATTCTACCTTCTTTTCTTACTTTAC
Organism: Loxodes magnus; assembly: GCA_946699065.1. Lineage (NCBI taxonomy): Eukaryota > Ciliophora > Karyorelictea > Loxodida > Loxodidae > Loxodes > Loxodes magnus. The sequence goes on from CAMPDV010000484.1 coordinate 3,458, forward strand.
TTCTTCACATTAACAAATACTTATTACTTCTCAAAGCATACTCCTTAAAACTGAAATTCTATCTTCTTTTCTTACTTTACTTCTTCACTTTTCAAAATACTTATTACTTCTCAAAGCATACTCCTTAAAACTGAAATTCTACCTTCTTTTCTTACTTTACTTCTTCACATTAACAAATACTTATTACTTCTCAAAGCATACTCCTTAAAACTGAAATTCTATCTTCTTTTCTTACTTTACTTCTTCACTTTTCAAAATACTTATTACTTCTCAAAGCATACTCCTTAAAACTGAAATTCTATCTTCTTTTCTTACTTTACTTCTTCACTTTTCAAAATACTTATTACTTCTCAAAGCATACTCCTTAAAACTGAAATTCTATCTTCTTTTCTTACTTTACTTCTTCACTTTTCAAAATACTTATTACTTCTCAAAGCATAATCCTTAAAACTGAAATTCTACCTTATTTTCTTACTTTACTTCTTCACTTTTAAAAATACTTATTACTTCTCAAAGCATACTCCTTAAAACTGAAATTCTACCTTCTTTTCTTACTTTACTTCTTCACATTAACAAATACTTATTACTTCTCAAAGCATACTCCTTAAAACTGAAATTCTACCTTCTTTTCTTACTTTACTTCTTCACATTAACAAATACTTATTACTTCTCAAAGCATACTCCTTAAAACTGAAATTCTTTCTTCTTTTCTTACTTTACTTCTTCACTTTTCAAAATACTTATTACTTCTCAAAGCATACTCCTTAAAACTGAAATTCTATCTTCTTTTCTTACTTTACTTCTTCACATTAACAAATACTTTTTACTTCTCAAAGCATACTCCTTAAAACTGAAATTCTATCTTCTTTTCTTACTTTACTTCTTCACTTTTCAAATACTTATTACTTCTCAAAGCATACTCCTTAAAACTGAAATTCTACCTTCTTTTCTTACTTTACTTCTTCACTTTTCTAAATACTTATTACTTCTCAAAGCATACTCCTTAAAACTGAAATTCTACCTTATTTTCTTACTTTACTTCTTCACATTTAAAAATACTTATTACTTCTCAAAGCATACTCCTTAAAACTGAAATCTATCTTCTTTTCTTACTTTACTTCTTCACTTTTCAAAATACTTATTACTTCTCAAAGCATACTCCTTAAAACTGAAATTCTATCTTCTTTTCTTACTTTACTTCTTCACTTTTAAAAATACTTATTACTTCTCAAAGCATACTCCTTAAAACTGAAATTCTTTCTTCTTTTCTTACTTTACTTCTTCACTTTTCAAAATACTTACTTCTTTTATCTCAAAGCATACTCCTCAAAACTAAAATTTATTCTTTTTATCTTACTTTACTTCTTCACTTTTCAAAATACTTATTACTTCTCAAAGCATACTCCTTAAAACTGAAATTCTATTTTTCTTTTCTTACTTTACTTCTTCACATTAACAAATACTTATTACTTCTCAAAGCATACTCCTTAAAACTGAAATTCTACCTTCTTTTCTTACTTTACTTCTTCACTTTTCAAAATACTTATTACTTCTCAAAGCATACTCCTTAAAACTGAAATCCTATCTTCTTTTCTTACTTTACTTCTTTACATTAACAAATACTTATTACTTCTCAAAGCATACTCCTTAAAACTGAATCTCTATCTTCTTTTCTTACTTTACTTCTTCACTTTTCTAAATACTTATTACTTCTCAAAGCATACTCCTTAAAACTGAAATTCTACCTTCTTTTCTTACTTTACTTCTTCACATTAACAAATACTTATTACTTCTCAAAGCATACTCCTTAAAACTGAAATTCTACCTTCTTTTCTTACTTTACTTCTTCACTTTTCTAAATACTTATTACTTCTCAAAGCATACTCCTTAAAACTGAAATTCTATCTTCTTTTCTTACTTTACTTCTTTACATTAACAAATACTTATTACTTCTCAAAGCATACTACTTAAAACTGAAATTCTACCTTCTTTTCTTACTTTACTTCTTCACTTTTCAAAATACTTATTACTTCTCAAAGCATAATCCTTAAAACTGAAATTCTACCTTATTTTCTTACTTTACTTCTTCACTTTTAAAAATACTTATTACTTCTCAAAGCATACTCCTTAAAACTGAAATTCTACCTTCTTTTCTTACTTTACTTATTCACATTAACAAATACTTATTACTTCTCAAAGCATACTCCTTAAAACTGAAATTCTACCTTCTTTTCTTACTTTACTTCTTCACATTAACAAATACTTATTACTTCTCAAAGCATACTCCTTAAAACTGAAATTCTATCTTCTTTTCTTACTTTACTTCTTCACTTTTCAAAATACTTATTACTTCTCAAAGCATACTCCTTAAAACTGAAATTCTACCTTCTTTTCTTACTTTACTTCTTCACATTAACAAATACTTATTACTTCTCAAAGCATACTCCTTAAAACTGAAATTCTATCTTCTTTTCTTACTTTACTTCTTCACTTTTCAAAATACTTATTACTTCTCAAAGCATACTCCTTAAAACTGAAATTCTATCTTCTTTTCTTACTTTACTTCTTCACTTTTCAAAATACTTATTACTTCTCAAAGCATACTCCTTAAAACTGAAATTCTATCTTCTTTTCTTACTTTACTTCTTCACTTTTCAAAATACTTATTACTTCTCAAAGCATAATCCTTAAAACTGAAATTCTACCTTATTTTCTTACTTTACTTCTTCACTTTTAAAAATACTTATTACTTCTCAAAGCATAATCCTTAAAACTGAAATTCTACCTTCTTTTCTTACTTTACTTATTCACATTAACAAATACTTATTACTTCTCAAAGCATACTCCTTAAAACTGAAATTCTACCTTCTTTTCTTACTTTACTTCTTCACATTAACAAATACTTATTACTTCTCAAAGCATACTCCTTAAAACTGAAATTCTTTCTTCTTTTCTTACTTTACTTCTTCACTTTTCAAAATACTTATTACTTCTCAAAGCATACTCCTTAAAACTGAAATTCTACCTTCTTTTCTTACTTTACTTCTTCACTTTTCAAAATACTTATTACTTCTCAAAGCATACTCCTTAAAACTGAAATTCTTTCTTCTTTTCTTACTTTACTTCTTCACTTTTCAAAATACTTATTACTTCTCAAAGCATACTCCTTAAAACTGAAATTCTACCTTCTTTTCTTACTTTACTTCTTCACTTTTCTAAATACTTATTACTTCTCAAAGCATACTCCTTAAAACTGAAATTCTACCTTCTTTTCTTACTTTACTTCTTCACATTAACAAATACTTATTACTTCTCAAAGCATACTCCTTAAAACTGAAATTCTACCTTCTTTTCTTACTTTACTTCTTCACTTTTCAAAATACTTATTACTTCTCAAAGCATACTCCTTAAAACTGAAATTCTACCTTATTTTCTTACTTTACTTCTTCACTTTTCAAAATACTTATTACTTCTCAAAGCATACTCCTTAAAACTGAAATTCTATCTTCTTTTCTTACTTTACTTCTTCACTTTTCAAAATACTTATTACTTCTCAAAGCATACTCCTTAAAACTGAAATTCTACCTTCTTTTCTTACTTTACTTCTTCACTTTTAAAAATACTTATTACTTCTCAAAGCATAATCCTTAAAACTGAAATCTATCTTCTTTTCTTACTTTACTTCTTCACATTAACAAATACTTATTACTTCTCAAAGCATACTCCTTAAAACTGAAATTCTTTCTTCTTTTCTTACTTTACTTCTTCACTTTTCAAAATACTTACTTCTTTTATCTCAAAGCATACTCCTCAAAACTAAAATTTATTCTTTTTATCTTACTTTACTTCTTCACTTTTCAAAATACTTATTACTTCTCAAAGCATACTCCTTAAAACTGAAATTCTATTTTTCTTTTCTTACTTTACTTCTTCACATTAACAAATACTTATTACTTCTCAAAGCATACTCCTTAAAACTGAAATTCTTTCTTCTTTTCTTACTTTACTTCTTCACTTTTCAAAATACTTATTACTTCTCAAAGCATACTCCTTAAAACTGAAATTCTACCTTATTTTCTTACTTTACTTCTTCACTTTTAAAAATACTTACTTCTTTTATCTCAAAGCATACTCCTCAAAACTAAAATTTATTCTTTTTATCTTACTTTACTTCTTCACTTTTCAAAATACTTATTACTTCTCAAAGCATACTCCTTAAAACTGAAATTCTATTTTTCTTTTCTTACTTTACTTCTTCACATTAACAAATACTTATTACTTCTCAAAGCATACTCCTTAAAACTGAAATTCTATCTTCTTTTCTTACTTTACTTCTTCACTTTTCAAAATACTTATTACTTCTCAAAGCATACTCCTTAAAACTTAAATTCTATCTTCTTTTCTTACTTTACTTCTTCACTTTTCAAAATACTTATTACTTCTCAAAGCATACTCCTTAAAACTGAAATCCTATCTTCTTTTCTTACTTTACTTCTTTACATTAACAAATACTTATTACTTCTCAAAGCATACTCCTTAAAACTGAAATTCTATCTTCTTTTCTTACTTTACTTCTTCACTTTTCAAAATACTTATTACTTCTCAAAGCATACTCCTTAAAACTGAAATTCTACCTTCTTTTCTTACTTTACTTCTTCACTTTTCAAAATACTTATTACTTCTCAAAGCATACTCCTTAAAACTGAAATTCTACCTTATTTTCTTACTTTACTTCTTCACATTAACAAATACTTATTACTTCTCAAAGCATACTCCTTAAAACTGAAATTCTATCTTCTTTTCTTACTTTACTTCTTCACTTTTCAAAATACTTATTACTTCTCATAGCATACTCCTTAAAACTGAAATTCTATCTTCTTTTCTTACTTTACTTCTTCACTTTTCTAAATACTTATTACTTCTCAAAGCATACTCCTTAAAACTGAAATTCTACCTTCTTTTCTTACTTTACTTCTTCACATTAACAAATACTTATTACTTCTCAAAGCATACTCCTTAAAACTGAAATTCTATCTTCTTTTCTTACTTTACTTCTTCACTTTTCAAAATACTTACTTCTTTTATCTCAAAGCATACTCCTCAAAACTAAAATTTATTCTTTTTATCTTACTTTACTTCTTCACTTTTCAAAATACTTATTACTTCTCAAAGCATACTCCTTAAAACTGAAATCCTATCTTCTTTTCTTACTTTACTTCTTCACATTAACAAATACTTATTACTTCTCAAAGCATACTCCTTAAAACTGAAATTCTACCTTCTTTTCTTACTTTACTTCTTCACATTAACAAATACTTATTACTTCTCAAAGCATACTCCTTAAAACTGAAATTCTACCTTATTTTCTTACTTTACTTCTTCACATTAACAAATACTTATTACTTCTCAAAGCATACTCCTTAAAACTGAAATTCTATTTTTCTTTTCTTACTTTACTTCTTCACATTAACAAATACTTATTACTTCTCAAAGCATACTCCTTAAAACTGAAATTCTACCTTCTTTTCTTACTTTACTTCTTCACTTTTCAAAATACTTATTACTTCTCAAAGCATACTCCTTAAAACTGAAATTCTATTTTTCTTTTCTTACTTTACTTCTTCACATTAACAAATACTTATTACTTCTCAAAGCATACTCCTTAAAACTGAAATTCTATTTTTCTTTTCTTACTTTACTTCTTCACATTAACAAATACTTATTACTTCTCAAAGCATACTCCTTAAAACTGAAATTCTACCTTCTTTTCTTACTTTACTTCTTCACTTTTAAAAATACTTATTACTTCTCAAAGCATACTCCTTAAAACTGAAATCTATCTTCTTTTCTTACTTTACTTCTTCACTTTTCAAAATACTTATTACTTCTCAAAGCATACTCCTTAAAACTGAAATTCTACCTTCTTTTCTTACTTTACTTCTTCACTTTTAAAAATACTTATTACTTCTCAAAGCATAATCCTTAAAACTGAAATCTATCTTCTTTTCTTACTTTACTTCTTCACATTAACAAATACTTATTACTTCTCAAAGCATACTCCTTAAAACTGAAATTCTATCTTCTTTTCTTACTTTACTTCTTCACTTTTCAAAATACTTATTACTTCTCAAAGCATACTCCTTAAAACTGAAATTCTATCTTCTTTTCTTACTTTACTTCTTCACTTTTCTAAATACTTATTACTTCTCAAAGCATACTCCTTAAAACTGAAATTCTACCTTCTTTTCTTACTTTACTTCTTCACATTAACAAATACTTATTACTTCTCAAAGCATACTCCTTAAAACTGAAATTCTATCTTCTTTTCTTACTTTACTTCTTCACTTTTCAAAATACTTATTACTTCTCAAAGCATACTCCTTAAAACTGAAATCTATCTTCTTTTCTTACTTTACTTCTTCACATTAACAAATACTTATTACTTCTCAAAGCATACTCCTTAAAACTGAAATTCTACCTTCTTTTCTTACTTTACTTCTTCACATTAACAAATACTTATTACTTCTCAAAGCATACTCCTTAAAACTGAAATTCTACCTTCTTTTCTTACTTTACTTCTTCACTTTTCAAAATACTTATTACTTCTCAAAGCATACTCCTTAAAACTGAAATCCTATCTTCTTTTCTTACTTTACTTCTTCACTTTTCTAAATACTTATTACTTCTCAAAGCATACTCCTTAAAACTGAAATTCTATCTTCTTTTCTTACTTTACTTCTTCACATTAACAAATACTTATTACTTCTCAAAGCATACTCCTTAAAACTGAAATTCTATCTTCTTTTCTTACTTTACTTCTTCACTTTTCAAAATACTTACTTCTTTTATCTCAAAGCATACTCCTCAAAACTAAAATTTATTCTTTTTTCTTACTTTACTTCTTCACTTTTCAAAATACTTATTACTTCTCAAAGCATACTCCTTAAAACTGAAATCCTATCTTCTTTTCTTACTTTACTTCTTCACTTTTCAAAATACTTATTACTTCTCAAAGCATACTCCTTAAAACTGAAATTCTATCTTCTTTTCTTACTTTACTTCTTTACATTAACAAATACTTATTACTTCTCAAAGCATACTCCTTAAAACTGAAATTCTACCTTCTTTTCTTACTTTACTTCTTCACATTAACAAATACTTATTACTTCTCAAAGCATACTCCTTAAAACTGAAATTCTATCTTCTTTTCTTACTTTACTTCTTCACATTAACAAATACTTATTACTTCTCAAAGCATACTCCTTAAAACTGAAATTCTACCTTCTTTTCTTACTTTACTTCTTCACTTTTCAAAATACTTATTACTTCTCAAAGCATACTCCTTAAAACTGAAATTCTATCTTCTTTTCTTACTTTACTTCTTCACATTAACAAATACTTATTACTTCTCAAAGCATACTCCTTAAAACTGAAATTCTACCTTCTTTTCTTACTTTACTTCTTCACATTAACAAATACTTATTACTTCTCAAAGCATACTCCTTAAAACTGAAATTCTATCTTCTTTTCTTACTTTACTTCTTCACTTTTAACAAATACTTATTACTTCTCAAAGCATACTCCTTAAAACTGAAATCTATCTTCTTTTCTTACTTTACTTCTTCACTTTTCAAAATACTTATTACTTCTCAAAGCATACTCCTTAAAACTGAAATTCTACCTTCTTTTCTTACTTTACTTCTTCACTTTTAAAAATACTTATTACTTCTCAAAGCATACTCCTTAAAACTGAAATCTATCTTCTTTTCTTACTTTACTTCTTCACATTAACAAATACTTATTACTTCTCAAAGCATACTCCTTAAAACTGAAATTCTATCTTCTTTTCTTACTTTACTTCTTCACTTTTCAAAATACTTATTACTTCTCAAAGCATACTCCTTAAAACTGAAATTCTATCTTCTTTTCTTACTTTACTTCTTCACTTTTCAAAATACTTATTACTTCTCAAAGCATACTCCTTAAAACTGAAATTCTACCTTCTTTTCTTACTTTACTTCTTCACATTAACAAATACTTATTACTTCTCAAAGCATACTCCTTAAAACTGAAATTCTATCCTCTAAAATTTATTCTTTTTTCTTACTTTACTTCTTCACTTTTCAAAATACTTATTACTTCTCAAAGCATACTCCTTAAAACTGAAATTCTATTTTTCTTTTCTTACTTTACTTCTTCACTTTTCAAAATACTTATTACTTCTCAAAGCATACTCCTTAAAACTGAAATTCTATTTTTCTTTTCTTACTTTACTTATTCACATTAACAAATACTTATTACTTCTCAAAGCATACTCCTTAAAACTGAAATTCTACCTTCTTTTCTTACTTTACTTCTTCACTTTTCAAAATACTTATTACTTCTCAAAGCATACTCCTTAAAACTGAAATCTATCTTCTTTTCTTACTTTACTTCTTCACATTAACAAATACTTATTACTTCTCAAAGCATACTCCTTAAAACTGAAATCTATCTTCTTTTCTTACTTTACTTCTTTACATTAACAAATACTTATTACTTCTCAAAGCATACTCCTTAAAACTGAAATTCTACCTTCTTTTCTTACTTTACTTCTTCACTTTTCAAAATACTTATTACTTCTCAAAGCATACTCCTTAAAACTGAAATTCTATCTTCTTTTCTTACTTTACTTCTTCACATTAACAAATACTTATTACTTCTCAAAGCATACTCCTTAAAACTGAAATTCTTTCTTCTTTTCTTACTTTACTTCTTCACATTAACAAATACTTATTACTTCTCAAAGCATACTCCTTAAAACTGAAATTCTACCTTCTTTTCTTACTTTACTTCTTCACTTTTCAAATACTTATTACTTCTCAAAGCATACTCCTTAAAACTGAAATTCTACCTTATTTTCTTACTTTACTTCTTCACTTTTCAAAATACTTATTACTTCTCAAAGCATACTCCTTAAAACTGAAATTCTATTTTCTTTTCTTACTTTACTTCTTCACTTTTCAAAATACTTATTACTTCTCAAAGCATACTCCTTAAAACTGAAATTCTACCTTATTTTCTTACTTTACTTCTTCACTTTAACAAATACTTATTACTTCTCAAAGCATACTCCTTAAAACTGAAATCCTATCTTCTTTTCTTACTTTACTTCTTCACTTTTCAAAATACTTTTCTTCTCAAAGCATACTCCTTAAAACTGAAATCTATTCTTCTTTATCTTACTTTACTTCTTCACATTAACAAATACTTATTACTTCTCAAAGCATACTCCTTAAAACTGAAATTCTACCTTCTTTTCTTACTTTACTTCTTCACTTTTCTAAATACTTATTACTTCTCAAAGCATACTCCTTAAAACTGAAATTCTATCTTCTTTTCTTACTTTACTTCTTCACTTTTCAAAATACTTATTACTTCTCAAAGCATACTCCTTAAAACTGAAATTCTACCTTCTTTTCTTACTTTACTTCTTCACTTTTCAAAATACTTATTACTTCTCAAAGCATACTACTTAAAACTGAAATTCTATCTTCTTTTCTTACTTTACTTCTTCACTTTTCAAAATACTTATTACTTCTCAAAGCATACTACTTAAAACTGAAATTCTATCTTCTTTTCTTACTTTACTTCTTTACATTAACAAATACTTATTACTTCTCAAAGCATACTCCTTAAAACTGAAATTCTATCTTCTTTTCTTACTTTACTTCTTCACTTTTCAAAATACTTATTACTTCTCAAAGCATACTCCTTAAAACTGAAATTCTACCTTCTTTTCTTACTTTACTTCTTCACATTAACAAATACTTATTACTTCTCAAAGCATACTCCTTAAAACTGAAATTCTATCTTCTTTTCTTACTTTACTTCTTCACTTTTCTAAATACTTATTACTTCTCAAAGCATACTCCTTAAAACTGAAATTCTACCTTCTTTTCTTACTTTACTTCTTCACTTTTCAAAATACTTATTACTTCTCAAAGCATACTCCTTAAAACTGAAATTCTACCTTATTTTCTTACTTTACTTCTTCACTTTTCAAAATACTTATTACTTCTCAAAGCATACTCCTTAAAACTGAAATTCTATCTTCTTTTCTTACTTTACTTCTTTACATTAACAAATACTTATTACTTCTCAAAGCATACTCCTTAAAACTGAAATTCTACCTTCTTTTCTTACTTTACTTCTTCACTTTTCAAAATACTTATTACTTCTCAAAGCATACTCCTTAAAACTGAAATTCTATCTTCTTTTCTTACTTTACTTCTTCACTTTTCAAAATACTTATTACTTCTCAAAGCATACTCCTTAAAACTGAAATTCTACCTTCTTTTCTTACTTTACTTATTCACATTAACAAATACTTATTACTTCTCAAAGCATACTCCTTAAAACTGAAATTCTACCTCATTTTCTTACTTTACTTCTTCACTTTTCAAAATACTTATTACTTCTCAAAGCATACTCCTTAAAACTGAAATTCTATTTTTCTTTTCTTACTTTACTTCTTCACATTAACAAATACTTATTACTTCTCAAAGCATACTCCTTAAAACTGAAATTCTACCTTCTTTTCTTACTTTACTTATTCACATTAACAAATACTTATTACTTCTCAAAGCATACTACTTAAAACTAAAATTTATTCTTTTTATCTTACTTTACTTCTTCACTTTTCAAAATACTTATTACTTCTCAAAGCATACTCCTTAAAACTGAAATTCTATCTTCTTTTCTTACTTTACTTCTTTACATTAACAAATACTTATTACTTCTCAAAGCATACTCCTTAAAACTGAAATTCTACCTTCTTTTCTTACTTTACTTCTTCACTTTTCAAAATACTTATTACTTCTCAAAGCATACTCCTTAAAACTGAAATTCTACCTTCTTTTCTTACTTTACTTCTTCACATTAACAAATACTTATTACTTCTCAAAGCATACTCCTTAAAACTGAAATTCTACCTTCTTTTCTTACTTTACTTCTTCACATTAACAAATACTTATTACTTCTCAAAGCATACTACTTAAAACTGAAATTCTATCTTCTTTTCTTACTTTACTTCTTCACTTTTCAAAATACTTACTTCTTTTATCTCAAAGCATACTCCTCAAAACTAAAATTTATTCTTCTTTTCTTACTTTACTTCTTCACTTTTCAAAATACTTATTACTTCTCAAAGCATACTCCTTAAAACTGAAATCTATCTTCTTTTCTTACTTTACTTCTTCACTTTTCAAAATACTTACTTCTTTTATCTCAAAGCATACTCCTCAAAACTAAAATTTATTCTTTTTATCTTACTTTACTTCTTTACATTAACAAATACTTATTACTTCTCAAAGCATACTCCTTAAAACTGAAATTCTACCTTCTTTTCTTACTTTACTTCTTCACATTAACAAATACTTATTACTTCTCAAAGCATACTCCTTAAAACTGAAATCTATCTTCTTTTCTTACTTTACTTCTTTACATTAACAAATACTTATTACTTCTCAAAGCATACTCCTTAAAACTGAAATTCTATCTTCTTTTCTTACTTTACTTCTTCACTTTTTAAAATACTTATTACTTCTCAAAGCATACTCCTTAAAACTGAAATTCTACCTTCTTTTCTTACTTTACTTCTTTACATTAACAAATACTTATTACTTCTCAAAGCATACTCCTTAAAACTGAAATTCTATTTTTCTTTTCTTACTTTACTTATTCACATTAACAAATACTTATTACTTCTCAAAGCATACTCCTTAAAACTGAAATTCTACCTTCTTTTCTTACTTTACTTATTCACATTAACAAATACTTATTACTTCTCAAAGCATACTACTTAAAACTAAAATTTATTCTTTTTATCTTACTTTACTTCTTCACTTTTCAAAATACTTATTACTTCTCAAAGCATACTCCTTAAAACTGAAATTCTATCTTCTTTTCTTACTTTACTTCTTCACTTTTCAAAATACTTATTACTTCTCAAAGCATACTCCTTAAAACTGAAATTCTATCTTCTTTACTTACTTTACTTCTTCGCTTTAAAAAAACTTACAATTACCTTACTGATCGCTAGATGCTTTTTCCTACTTTTCTTTTACACTTATATAATATCCCTAATCACTTTATAAAAGCTACTCTTCATTATTTTTTTTATTGATTATACTAAGAAATCATTCTAATTTTTTTTTAATTATTTTATATTCTTTCAAATTTATCTTAAAAATTTTGCTTGCTATTCTTAGTTTGCTTTTTATTAATTTTCAAAAAATTTATTTCTTACTTTTCATGCATACATTCATTTTATTATTTAAATCATTTTTTTTTAATTATTCATTTCATTGATTATTTTTTGTTTTTTTTTTTATTTCTAGATTTTTTTTTTTTATATTTATTTTGCATTGGATTTTATATTTTTATAAATTAAATTGAAATTTTTCCTTTTTTCTCATCAAACGTTTTTTATACTTTTCTGATTTTTATCTTTTTAATAATGAAATTAACAAGATTCGTTTTTTTTATTTTGTTTTTTCTATATGAGAACTTTGTATATTTTTTTTGTTAGTAATTTTTTATATTTTCTTCTTTTTAGAAAGCTATAAATAACATAAATTAGTATATTAAGTATTTTTTTTTAGAATTTTATTTTTATTTAGTCCATAACTTTTTTACTATGTTTTCAAATTTTTTTATACCCAAAATATTTTCCTTCTTTTTTCCTTATCAAATTCTCCTGTAGAACTAAATTTTTTACGCCAAAATCTCATTTTCTTTTTTCATTTTGAAAACATTTTAAATTTTTTCAGATATTTTATATTCATTAAACGAATAAAAATTCGTTTTTAAAGCTTTAGTTTAAAAATATTTTAAAGTTCATTCCGTCCGAAAAAGATATTTTATTAATAAGCTTAGCAAAAAAAAAAATTAAATTTTTCACAATGTAAGGCTGAACATGATCTTTTTTTTACTTTTATTAACTCCAAAAATTAAAAAAATCACAAAAATTTTTCATTACCCAAAAATCAAAAAAATTATCACAACCCAATTAAAAAAAAATTAGAACAACTCAAAATCAATATGATTCGAAACCAAAATCGAAAATTTTATCTTTTAATTTTTTTATTCCAATTTTTTCTCGAAACCCTTTTATATTTTTAATCTTTTTTGGAAAATTTGTTCCTTTCTGACCTTTATCTATCCCGATTTCCCCCAGTTTTTTCCGTCCGAAAAAAGTCTTGCAGTGTAAAAAGCTGAGCAAAAAAACAAAATTAAATTTTTCACGATTTAATGCTTTAAATACTATTATTCGGCTTTCATTTATCTCTAAAAATCAAAAAAAAATACCAAAATCCAATTCTTAAAATTTTTATCTTGCACCAAAATCGAAAATTTTCAAATCAAAAAAAACAAAAACTTGCAAAATCAAAATCAAAATCAAAATCAAAATCAAAATCCAATATCAAAACTTTCAAACCAAAATCAAAATTTTCAAAACCAAACTCAAAATTTTCAAAACCAAAATCAAAATTTTCAAAACCAAACTCAAAATTTTCAAAACCAAACTCAAAATTTTCAAAAACAAACTCAAAATTTTCAAAAACAAACTCAAAATTTTCAAAACCAAACTCAAAATTTTCAAAACCAAACTCAAAATTTTCAAAACCAAACTCAAAAAAATTGCCTCAAAATTTTTTCCCAATTTTTTTTCAAAATCCTTTTTTATTTTAAAATTTGTTCTTAAAAAATGTATTCCTTTCTGACCCTCTACTAATCCCGAAATCCCCCAGCCTGTTCCGTCCCAACTCAGCCCTATAGTGTAAAACGCTGAGCAAAAAAAGGCTTTGACGTTTTTCACGATTTCAGGGCTTCTAACTCATTAAAATTTTAATCTGCTGTCCATTTATTATATATTATACTAAATTTTTCCTATCGTAAAAAAAAATAAAAATTATAACAAATGTAATTAAATTTTATAGCAAATTAAAAATACTTTGCGCTGTCACGTAACTCAAAAAAATTTCTAAAGCCATACTATAAAATTAAAAAAAAATAGCTCTAGTACGTAACTCAAAAATTTTTCCAACACTTGAAAATTTGGAATTTTTAAGCTCTAGTACGTACTTCAAAAATTTTTCCTAACACCAGAAATTTTAATACTTTTAACTCTAGTACATACTCCAAAAATTTTTCCTAACGCCTGAAAATTTAAAATTTATTTGTCTCTAGTACATACTTCAAAAATATTTCCTAACACCAGAAATTTTAATACTTTTAACTCTAGTACATACTCCAAAAATTTTTCCTAACACTAAAATATTTTTTTTTTTAACTCTGCTTTTACTTTTTTTATAAGACTTACTTAAAAAAATTTCGATAGTTAATATAAGACTTTGCTTTAACTTAAATTTTAACTTTTATTAATAAAAATTACTAAGTTCAGAAAAAAGACTTAGAAAAAATACAAAATCTTAAAGCTTTTTTTTACTTGAAATAATACAAATAATAAGAAAGTGAACATAAATAATTAGCATTAAGACTTAACCAATTTTAGATTCTTAAATGTAAAAAATAAATAGTTTAAATAGTTTAAATTCATAATGATCACTTGATGCATCTCTACTTGTCCTCCACACTCATTGTAGTATTACTCATTACACAGTTCTAAAATCTTAATCCATAGTCAGCATATACATTGCTCCAGTCAGTCTATATAAAAGTGGTAGATTTGAACTTACCTACTATTAGTTGATAGTATCTACTCCATTCAATAACCTTCCTAAGTTCCATCTTCGAATGTTGTAATCTTAAGATTAAGCTTAAAAGAATGTACTTCCATTACTTGATACTAACCATTAGTTGTCCTTAGATAATGATAAACTACCCACAGTGTCCGTATGACCCAATAGTACACAGATACATTCTCCATTATTGATATTTCAGATTCTTATTGACTTGTCATGTGATCCAGATAAAATATACTTGTTGTTATTCGAGAATATTACCGATAAGACATCAGATGAGTGTCCCGATAAGACCTTTGTACATTGTTATGTTCTTGAGTTCCATAAACGAATAGTTTAGTCAAACGATCCAGATAAGATTAAGTTGGAATCACTGGATATAGCCACAGCATATACATAACTAGTGTGACCACTCATGGTCTTACAGGTACCTGTCTTGACGTCCCATAGTCTCACCGTCTTATCATCACTTCCCGATACGATGAACTCTGAATCACTGGATATAGCCACAGATCATAAATAACTAGTGTGACCACTCATGGTCTTACAGGTACCTGTCTTGACGTCCCATAGTCTCACCGTCTTATCATCACTTCCCGATACGATGAACTCTGAATCACTGGATATAGCCACAGCATATACCTAATGTGTGTGACCACTCATGGTCTTACAGGTACCTGTCTTGACTTCCCATAGTCTCACCGTATAATCATAACTTCCTGATACGATGAACTCTGAATCACTGGATATAGCCACAGCAGATACAACATTAGTTTGACCACTCATGGTCTTACAGGTACCTGTGGCTATGTTGTAGAGTCTAAGAGTATTGTCGTAGGAGCCAGATACTATTAAGTTAGCGTCTGAGGAGATGGCCACGGAAGTGACTGATTTTGAGTGTCCAGTGAATATGTGAGGGTGTTCCGTAGAGATTGAGGTTAAGTTGACGTTGGAGAGGTCGCAGTTTATAAATTTGGTATTTCTGAGGTTGGCGGTAGTTAGGTTTGAGTTTTAGAAATTGCATGAAGTAAATGTCGCGTCCGAGAGATCAGAGTTAGATAAATCGATGTTCTGAAGATTTTAATTAGTGAATTCGAAGTTCATATAATTTAAAATAGTTAATGAATTGGAAGCTACTTGTGATACTCCCTATTGAGATTTACATAACTAAATTATTTAAATCAACTTGCCATGTATTTATTCGTCAGCTATTTATGGTGATTTTAACAAGATTTGAGCTTATGTAATTAATCCTTGTTTGCTTAAAGGACTTTACTTCAACGTTATTATATCAATATTCTCTTGCTTTAACTGATTTAAGAACTGATTTAGTTTGTCTAATGTTAGATTTGTGAAATCCTAAATTACATATTTGCTAGCAATCTACTATTGATTTTAAGCTTAGAACTAAACTTAAGGCTATATTGCAATGCTTGATACTTAGCACAATTCATTTATTACATTACTTTGCTTGAAATAGTTTTGAATTAACATCTCTGCCTCTTTCAACGTTAATTGCTAGCCATTGGAATTCTAACTTAAATAACATAATACTTTGAACATACTTGACTAGATAATATTTCTTAAGTTTTGGATGTTCATTTGCTAACTCTAATTTCTTCTTAGCTCATCAATCTCACGCTAGATTAAATTGAATTCTTATTAACTATTCTGTCTTAGATTTTATTATTATTAGCCCATTGGCTATTACTAAAATTAATTTGCTACTTGAAGCTTAGTCAGACGCTACATTAAATTCTTGATCTTCTTATTAGTATCAGAAAACTAATCAGATAAGATCTTTAATATCTACTTGACTGACAAAGCCTAAATAATCTACATGAATTATGAACTTTCCTATATAATATCTTTTATCGCATTATGGTAATTCTATTTTTGAATTTAATATCCCTACAACCACTTTTATTATTCTTTCATCTGCACCTACTCGGCAAATTAAAACTATTAATCTGTTGGTATTTGCTACTGAACTTGCAGTTAAACTACATATCCTTGTAACTATTCAGGCTGTATGTAGTAAACTTAGTTATGCTATACACATTTAATTTCTTTAGTAAGTTGAAATACTGTTTAAAAACACTTTAAACATGAACAACAGCCACATGGTAACCTTTTATATAATCTCTTAACTTAATCGAATTGCTTTTTACAGTTTGGACATTGATTGCTATCCATTTATAAAGATTAAAAAACAATTTAGTATATAGAAACTAATTATATTGAAATAAAGATTGATAAATAATTTTTATTATTTAAAAAAAAGATTTAACATAAAAAAAATTTAATTATATAATATATAATAACAAGATGTCAGGTCTGAGAAAAGGATTCTATCCACCTCCAACAGGTAATAAAAAAGGGGAAGAGGGCAAGGAAGAAAAGGCCAAATATCAACAACAGACTATTCCCCAGACCCAGAAGAAACATCTACAGACTTCTCCAGGGACGCCACTGCAGGAAGAGAAACCTAAAAAGTAAACTTAACTCCAACAGTCCTCAGTGAGCGATTTCTCTCTGTCCGGCTCTGACTATGATAACGAGCTAGCCATCGAGTAAGCAGAGCTCAGACAGGAGGTACAGGACCTCAAGCAAACTCTAACAAAAATCATGCAAACTGGCACCAAGTTGAGTACTTGGAATTAAGCCAGATTTGTTAAGCTTGAGTAGGAGGTTTTCGATATGCGAGCGGAGCTCAAAAAAGCTCAAGACACTATTTTGCTTCAGAGTCGCACTATCGAGTAATTAAGTGGTCAGAAGACCCATTACATGTAAGCGTAGGCTTATCAGCCGGATTCTGCTCTTCAGTAAAATTAATTCATGGAACTGGGGTAAGAACACGCCTCCTAGACCCCTACCTCACCTCCCAAGATCCAATATAGTCAGCCCAAATCTTGTTACTGCTGTGGCAGTAGCTGACATATCTTTAGAAATTGCAGGAAATTTTAAGACTAACAAAGAGAATATTGGAGGACATTAGAGCTGAAGCGGATTAAAGCAGAATAAGCCTAAAAACAAAAAGAATGATAATTGTTTTTTAATAAGTAGAGGCTATACTTCGATCCGAACGGGAGGATTTATAGGAAATTGACGCCAGAAGAAATGAACTAGAAAGACCAAAGGGCGCACATTTATATTCAAGATTTTCTTAATGACTGATCTCAGAGCGACATACAGCCTAGAAGAGTGTCACGTTGGAAGGAAAACCGTCAAAAAAAACCCGTCCAGAAGTAACACCGACGTTAACCGGCTTTTTAGCATAACTGTTAACTCTCATTTAATCTTAATCTTAATTATATAATATTAAAAAAAACAATTTCATAATGACTATACATTAAACATTTTAGTACGATTGTTAAAAAAATATACTAGTGATTATGAAGAATGAACAATTTATAATTAATAAAAATATTAGAAATTAATTAATCTAAAAAAAATTTAAACTGGTATTCCATGAAAAAATTATTAAAAAATATATATAAGATTTTAAAAAATAAATATCTAAAAAAAATAAAAAAATGGTGGACAAACTAAAATTATTTTTATTTAGCTAATAAAAAATAAGAGTAAGCATGAAACATCTATAATTACATCCACATCATCTTAAAAAATAATTTTTTTAATAATTAATAAATAATAAATATGGTTATAGAGAGCGTAGCACCTAGTTGGCGCGCAGCTCTTTATATATCTCAAAATATGTCCGTTTCTTCAAGTAAACCTTCAGGTAATAGAAATTCTTCTCTTATTAGTTACATATCTTCCTCACTTTCCTCAATGTTAACTCATGCTCTTCTGTCTTCTATCTATCTATGCTTTATTAAATCTTTATTGCAAGCTAAATTAATTTTTTTCTTACATATCTTAATAATTTTCATTTTTAATTCTTTTCTTCTTGATCAAGCTTTTTTACACTCATAAAAATTATCCTTTTCCTGCTCTATAGTATTTTCCTATTTCTTTTTTCATTCAATTTTCTTTTCTATGTATCCTTTTTTCCTTTTTTCTAATATACTTTGATATAATCTTTTGATATCAAGTCAGCTTTAGCTTTTTTTTAAACTTTTCCGAGGTTCTAATGAAATTCTCGAATTTGGCCGTACCTCATATTATATCAAATAGTTCCATTCCTTGTCTCTCTACTCCTATTGTTCTTAACTTTCTAATATATATTTATCTACTTTCTTTGTATTCTGAGCATTTTTCTATGATATGCCTTTCATTTTCTCTTGCCTCATTACAGAAAGAGCTTTTACTTGTCATAACTAGGTGTCTTTCTTTTAAGCAACCCTAGCTCCCATTACATCTCGTTCTTATTCTAAAAATGTAGCATATTTCTTCTTTTCTTTTTTATTATATCTCAGGTATTTGGGTGGTCCTACTGCATATTCATCAAATCATGTTTTTCTATACCGTAATGTTGTTATCATTTACTCCATTCTTTCACTATCTTTTCTACGTATACTTTATATCCTCAAACTGCACGGTTAATTTTTATCTTTCCTTTTTAATTGTAATTACAATCATCTATAAATATTTCTTTGTCTTCAATTTTTAATTCTAATTTTATTGCTGTGCAATATTATTCAAATATAAAGTTCTCTTCTTTACAAAAATTGAACAATGAGTCTTTTGTTTTTCCTTAATTTCCTATTAATTAGCCTCTTAATCTCAACGTTTTTTGTCATAGGTAATGTTTAAATTTCATAAACTGCAATTCGTGTTCTAACATCTCATTTTGCACTTAAAAAAGGACATCAATGATTGTTCGTAAAGATCTTCTCTATATTATTTCTAAATTTAAAATTTAAACTTAAAGAGTTTTTATACATCTATAACTGCAAGAATTGCTTCCTTCAATTATAGACATTATTAAATATTTTTATTGCTTCTAATTATAATCTTGATCTTAACAATTTTAAACTACTTTAGTTTAATCTCATCTTTTATTTCTTCCTTTTATGCTTTTTCCATTTCTAATTATTCTAGTCTTCTTGACATAAGTTTCTTGTGAAATATTTTTTAATCTAAATATCCTAAATAAGACTTAGGAAAGGAGTTTATAAGACCTTAATCATATAATATAAGTCATCTTAAATCATAATTCCCAATCTTTACAATAGTCAATATCTTATATTAGAATAGTATATTCATTTAAAAATGTGCTCAAATGTATCATACTCTCCACACATACAGTAGGAATATCTATAGGATAGTGATGATCTTAAAGATCTTTTCGAAAGCTAAGGATTGGGCTCTAAATTAAATATAACGATAATTTCTTGTCTAAATTCTTTGTTCAACTTAGAGTAAGTAATTACTGGAAATTGATTAAGATTACTAAACTGCTCAGTATAAATTTTAGCTTTTTCATTTTCTTAAACTTTTGAGTATCTGTTTTATAGAAATATTTTCTATATTATCTCTAATTACTCCATCACTTATTTTCCTAGAAATTATTTGCAATATGGGATCACTTCTGCCCCATAACTGAAAACTGAGCTTAGGAAAGTTTTTAACAATATTTTTGAATTATATGGTGTTAATCCCTTATTCATTGCTATTTTTCTCGGTATTCATGTTTACATCTTTTATGCTGCTACTAGTCTATTCTCCATTTGCTTTTCAAAACTGATGTTTTATTTTATTATATGACCTAGGTATAAAAGGTAGTTACTCTTTCGATCCTTTAACTGTCCATCTCGATAGTTATCCAGAATATTGTTCATCAAAGTATTATTTTAATAGCTAAATAAAATAAAACCCTCATCGCTAGTAAATTTACTATCTTCAATTTGAATCTCAGAATTTTATATATTGAATACCCTGCCACTTTAATCTGCTATATTATTCGAGATTTTTAATTTCTCAAATCATATTTCACTTTAATTGATAACAAATTAATTACTACCTTTAGGTGAAAAATGTTCTATTACCACTGAAGATATCCCTAATAACGAATATTAAGTTGATATAATAAAATTGCAACTTGTTTAATTGCAATTAGTCCCTTAAAGAAAATTTTTTTCAGAAATTACTAAGTGTGTAAGATTTAGGTAATTCAAACTCATAAAAATTTAAGGTGATTGTGATTATAAAAAGAGAATGGGTTTATCTTTTTTAATAAAACACATAGTTGAGCTTGAATCTTGATATGAACATCCATATTCTTATGAATGATTGACTTAAAGCTTCCTTCTCACCCTCCTCTGAAAATTTCACATTTATTTAAGCAAGTAGAATAGTTCAAGCAATCAAGAAGGTAATCATGTCAAGGAATGTATATTGTGTGATCTTCATTTTCGCTTGCTTAGTAAATAGTCTCAGTACCCTATAGGTGAAGAACAGACAAGAGAAGAGAAGACAAGACAAGATTGAAGAGGCATCAAGTAGCATTAATGGCGAAAGATGCCAGATACTAAGGTCTCTTAGGGTAATTCTTCTTAAGCAAGCTAAACTTTTATGTAAGTTTAATAAAATTACTTAGACTTTATTTAAAAAAGTGAAAGAGAGTCTCTATCATTTAGTACTGAAATATTAAACGCATTTATTATGAAATTTGAATAACTTACTGAGATTTTTAATCAATATATAATTGAACTTTAGGAAGAGTTCTTTTCAGTATTCATTAAATCATTCTAAGCATTTATTTCTTTATTATCTTCCTGTCAGTATTCTGCATAATATAAATGGACTTTGTCAAATTTTGCCAGGAGAAAACTTTGGATAAATTTAGATTAATAGTTGAAAAAATTATGATAGAGAAAATATATTTTTTTAAAGAAATAAAGTTAAATGCAGAGAGGAGGCAAACAAGTAATAAATATAGCTAAAGATATGATTCTTAATGAGGCAATAAAATTTATTTTATAAATTAATATATCTCTACTTTTCAAGCAACTGCTATTTTAATTTCACTCTTTAGCTTCTCATTTTCTGTTTTTCAGCAAAGTAAATTTCTTTATTCTTTTAAAAAATTAATAAATTAGTTATTTTAAGCTTTTAGCAAATATATCTATTCATAATTTATCTTAATAAATTTGATATTAATGTATAAAGCATAATATATAAGCTGTATGTATAAATCGATATATTCATTATTATAATTAAGTTGACTATCAATTATTGATATTTAAGTGAGTTATAATCCTAAGTTACTAACATTTTTTAAACAATTTTATTAATTTAACCTTCTTTTAACTTAGCTTTTTACCTATTTTTACTCAGAGCGATTGAGTAAAAGTTAAGAGAGCATATTAAATTATGATAAAATTACTTATGAACCATATAGATAATATTGACATTTCCTAGCATCGAAAGATTAAATAAATAATCCAAGTGCGCTATCCTTAATTTATTTTATTAAGTTAATTTCCTAGAGGTATTTTAAAGTGTAATCATTTTCGAAATTATTAAATAGATTACTAAGATAATAGTGACTATAATCTGACTTCTTCTTAATTTATTTCACTTCTTATTCCTTTAAATTTGTTTCTTCATTATTACAAGAGTATTGTATAGCTTTTATTTGCTTTTAGTTATTTAATAAATAAAATAATCTAGAGTCAATATTCTTAAAGTTCTGTTATAACCTTCAAATTAGTATGAATGATATTTGCTTATTTAAATAACCTAGAAATCAGAAATTTCAGGATAATTATAAATTTAGGTTAAAATAGACAAACATCACAATTTTCTAATTCATTGCTTCTCGTATATATCGACCTTTAAAATTGAAAATTAATTAAAGAATAAAATAAATAAAAAAGTTATTAAGAATAATTATAAATGGGAATGATATTTAATTTTTGAAATGCTAGAAATAGTTATTCATCTTAGATTTTATAATAAATAGAAATTAAAATTTCTAAATTATTTGTTTCTTATTTTTTAGTCATCTTCCTTTATTTATTTCTTAGTGAATTGTTAACACCAAGATGCTCTTATTGATTCCCTTTAAAAATTAATTTTATTAAATAAAAATAAGGTTCTAAGTCTATTTTAAAGAATTCGAATAGCTTTTCTTATAATTTATAATTAAGTTATAATCAGATTAAAGTCATTATAAAATCTCGAAGAAAATCTAAGAAAAAGATATTAAATGAAAAATTTTAAAATACATTAATCATAATATTTCCATAGAAAATAAAAGTATTTTTATAAAAACTACATTTTATAGTTATTTACTTTAAGAGTAGAAGAATATGAATGAACTTTACTAAATTTTATAATAATTAAAGGATATCAATATATTTTATGTACAAATGAGATTTATTTAATTTCTAAATTTAGCTATATTTCTTTTAAAATTAATTTCATAACTAGATAATAAATTTTTTAAATATTTAGAATATTTCTTAAATATTTTAAAGAATCAGTTAATAAATCTATGAAAATTAAGATTTAAAATAACTTTTAAATTCTAGGTAAATTCATTAAATTTAATGATAATTGTCTACAACTTAATATTAAAGTCAAGCTTTGAACGAAATAAAATAAATTTAAATTAAGATTATGAGTAGCAAATATTTAGCACTTTAATCTCAGAGAGATAGTTTAAATTTGCTTCAAACTAAAAAAATATTACCACAATAAATCTATTCTAATCTTATGTTCCTAGTAAAATTTGAATCATTATATAACTAAGTCTAAAGAGAGATTTTATATAAATTGTTTGAATTTATTTTTTCATTCTTCTAGAATTTAAGAATAAAAAACTATTAAAAAGAAAATAGATGTAAAAATGTAAAACTAAAATTAAAAAAATTGTATTCTAGCTGAAATAAATCAAACTTAAGCTTTATACGTGGAATCAAAGAAAGTTGATAAAAAAATAATAATATACGAATTAAAATAGAGGTTACTAGTATTTTTTATTTTGGAATAACAATAATTGTAAGTTAATAGACTTTTATATATGATTAGTTATTAATTTAGCTAAAAAATTAAAAAATGTATATAAACGATTAATAATAGAAGGAAATAATTCATTTATTATAATTATTATGAAGAGTAATAAATTTATTTCAAAGCATAATGATAAAGCAATTCTAAAGTTAAGTTTTATAATCAAAAGGCAAGTAAAATTTATTAAGAATTATCTAAATTACATTTTTTTAATTTTAAGACTATTAAAATTTTGGATTTTATCAAGCCTTTCTAAATAATTATATCTTTAACTCTTTATTTTTAATTAATTTAAAAATAAGAGTGTATACATTTAAATTATTTATTTACATCTCTAGTTGGTGATTCTTTATTTTAAGTCTATTTTATTTTCAGTGCTTTTTATTTTTAGTAGTAGAGAAATGAGCTTATATGTTTAAAGGTATTTAATAATTTGTGAGCATCAATTATTTAATTTTGATATTTTTCTTAATAATTAATTGAATTTTAAAATTATATTATAACTTTCCTATTTAATAAATTTAAGCGTACAAGCAACTTTAATTTATCATTTTACCTTCAAATTAGTTATTTTAAGTCACATGTTCATACTATTTAATTCAAAAATAACTTGAAATCTTTTTACTTTCCTTAAGAGCAGAAGATAAAATTCTATAAGCATGGAAAAATAAAGACAAAAATGTTTTAAATAAGCAAAAGTTAGCTACCAGTTCCTCAAGCATGGAAATATTCTTAAATAAAAAGCGATTAAATGGATAGAAAAATACCACATTTTAAAAGAAACAACAAATATCTATAACTTAAAATTTAAAATTCTAATAATACTAAAATTTATTTTATAATAATTCATTAAATATTGTTTAGTAGTAGATTTCACATCTGCCGCTTAAAATAAGTTTATAAATTTTATCTCTCCTCCATTTAATTTATTCCTTGTCATCTTTTTCCAATAGGTCTTGTTAAAATCAGTCCCAGTGTATCTTAATCAATTTTCTCTTATAGATTCCTCCTTCCCAATTGCAAAACAGCATTTCTCTTTCCTTTTTTTCCTTGATTCAGTGTTTTTTCTTGAATTGATAAAATTTCTTGCACTACTTGTATAAGTGACTTTGCTAGCAACAAAAGTAGCATTTCTTTAAAAATCTAATCTTCCTTGTTGTTCTTCCGCTTGACTTGCTTCCTCCTATTTCCTCAATCTCCATTTTGCAGTTTTAGTGAGGCTCCTTTTCAATTTGTTCCACTTGTTGTTGACTTGAAATTTTAAATTCCAATTGTGTATTTTAGTTCTGAATTTATTGTATCTAAAATTTTGTCTAACTACTTTATTCTTACTGGTACTTTTATAAAGCATCAATCTCCCTTTCCTAATTGGCCATTCTAAGATCAAGTGTATCTTAAATTCCATGAGAAATCTGTTCTGTCAACTTCATGCTCTCCTTACGAAGCTTTTTAACCTCTTCCTGGAGGTTTAGTACCACTTTTATGAGCTATTCCATGCTCATCTGGCCAGAAGGGTTGAACTCCGATACCTCCTGGTGTAAAGCAGACTTCATCTGCTTCCTTGGTTTCTCATTTGAGGTTGGAATTCCATATGGATTGTCTTTAGGTCTTGCTTTCGTTACTCTCGTTAATTTCCAGGTTATTAAGTAAGAAAAAGTTAGGGTTATGAAAAAGAAGACTGCTAAGAAATGGTTTCCTGCTTCCTCTCTTCTTTTTTGACTAAAGAAGAGGCGGTATAGAAGCCCTTTTCGAAGCCTTCTACCATTTTTTCTTTTAATTCCTTTACTAAAATTTATTTTCAAATACAGTTCCAGCGCCGCCTCGTAATTGTTAACCAGAAAATAAATTAAGTTTCTGATAATTATTTTAAATTGAAATCTGAGAAAAAAATTAAAAAATTTCAATATTAATATGCGATTTTTAGAGTCATAGTACGCTGAACTTTATGATGTTTGAGTACACCTAAAATAAGCAAATCTTAAATTAAAAAAATAGAAAAATAGAAAAATCTTTAATCAAAGAAAAGTATTTTAGTTATTAATGATGAGATAAAAATTAAAAAAAACATAAAAAACATAAAAAACATAAAAATTCAATAAAATCACCAAATTTTATTTTAAGACAAAAAGCTCAATTAAAATTAATTAAAAGCTATACTAAAGAATATATAAAGTAATTTAATGAAGAATATATTAAAATCATTTAATTCTAAAAAATAAATATTCAGAAAAGAGATTTTTAACTGAAATGGTTTATAAGCCTCGAGAAAAAGGTCGGGCGCTACCATAAAATAATAATCATAATTATTTATAATTTTTGACTGTGAAATAAAAAAACTTCATACTCTAGTAAAATATTTTAAAGCATGCTAATAAATATTGATAAATTTATATTTAAGTCAGAACTTATTTCATATTTTATTTATAATGATGCTTTAAATCTTTAATTTTTAATAAGAGATATAAACTTAATAAATTATGGTTTAGTTCTTATAAAAGTAAATTATAAAGTTAAGATAGATTTTTCATTAACTCCAATCTATTTTTTTAGTTATCTATTTGAAACAGCCAATTCATTAGATAAAGTTCTATACAAATTAAAAAAATCTTAAATGATTTATAATAGTAATTTCTTTAGAAATTAAAAATTAGTTTTATTTAAAATAAAAATAGAGTGGAAAAATATGAAGAGAAGAAGGTGAAAATTTTTATTCTAAAAGTGATTATCTCCAATATTAATTAAAAAATTTAGATAATTAAGTGCTGTTAATTTATTATGTAGCTTAATGTAAAAGGATATTAAAACTTCTAATTTATAATAGTTGCTAAAGATTTATATGCTTCCTTCACAATATAGTCAAATAGCTAAAAATTAAGTTAATTTAACATTTTTTTAATTTTCTTTAATTTAGAAGTAAAATAAGATCTATAAGTTATTTAAATTTAAGCCTTAAAGCTGAAAATCAGATTTATATTAAGGCATATATTACTAAGAATAAGTTACGAAAATGAATAATTTATCAAGTATTTTAAATTAATTTTGACTTATAAGTATTACATAATTTATAAAACTAAACTTATTGAAATTTAGAAATCATTCATAATAATTATTTTCAACATTATTCTATTTTTAAATAAAAATCATTCAATAAACTAAGACTATCTAATATATTTGTCCATAAATTAAATTTAGTCAATAAGCTCTTAAAATTATTAAAAATTTAGACTTTAAATTGATTTACTAAACCTCAATCAAATATTTCTAAATAAAAAGAAGATGAAAATCTTGATATTAGATAACTAAATTAATTTAAGAATTAAGCAATTCTAATAAAAGCGGCGAATTTTATATAAACAGATTAAGTTTCTATTCAATTATATCTCTTTCATAAATTTTAAATTAAATTTAGATACTTAGTTTGAATAATAACTAGGTTAAAATAGTTTTTATGCTTAAAAATTAAATAGAGTAATAGAATATCTTCTCATTAAAAAAACTTTGATTGAAGTGCGTGTAGCACTAGGTAAAAATTAGAATAGTGTGATTATATATCTCCTATTGATTTAAATTTAGTTAATAAAGTAAATAGCACTTAATAATTTTTAAAGAAATTACTTAAATATGATTATTTAGGCTAATTTAATTTTATCCTATAATTAATAATTTTACTCAAATTTTTATAAATTTAGTAAAAATTTTAAAGATAGAAATCAATAAAAATTTATTACTGAGAAAGTTCATTTTATTGAAAGGTATATTATTTAAAATTAATTTTGTTTATTAACTAGTAAATTGAAATTCTAAATGATATTTATTAATAATAAACATAAAGGGATTAAATTATAGTTAGTTCTATTAGAATAAATTTTAAACAATTCTTGTATTATCTCACTTTTATAGGTTTAATTTTAAAATTTTACAAGGAACTTAAAATAATTATATAAATTTAATTTTATTAATAAATAGTTGATTAAAAAAGATTTAAAAATACAAAATATAACACTGTTAATTTAGTAAATTATTATGATTTTTTGGATTATGAAATACAAAATTATTTTTATTGCTAAAAAGACTAATACAGCAATTGAATCTCTAAATTTGACTAATGATAGTTATTTTTATTTTATTTATAACAAAAATTCTAAATTTCTTACAAATAAATTAAATAATATTTAATCATTAATCATTGAAATAATTGTTCGCCTTCCGGTTTAATTAAAGTTTTAAATGTATAAAATCTCAGTTCCGGCATGTTCTGTCCTTGCATTTCTCTTTTTCTTGATTTCTCTCTTTTATATAATCAGAATTCCGTCGCTTGCTACTTCAATTGCTATTAGTTAACATTTCTCCAGATATTCATTCTTATTTTTTTCTATTGGGGACATTTCCGCTATAAATTTCAAGTTCTGTTGAAATGTAGCATCTTTTTCTTGCTCTAGGAAATGTCTTTTCTTGTTTCCCTATTTCCATTGGAGTTCCTTATGAAGGCTTCTACAGGTTTTCTTCTATTAATTTGAGTCTTGAATCTAATTTTACTCAGTTTTTCTCTTCTTGCTCTTGCATTACTCAAATATCATTCTCTAAACTTACAATTTGCTCATAAATTCCGACTTTAGTTCTTCGGTCTACCATATGGACTTCATCATCATCTTCATGATTTATCAAATCCTGACTTATTATAAGCATCTCTTCTTTTTGGTAATTCTTCTTCGAGTTTTTTTCTGTTTCTAATAAGTTGATATATCAGCTGTTTCATCTACTAAGAGTTCCTTTATTCTATTTCAGTATTGTCTAAATCAAATGTAATAGGATCTATATTGAATTATCGTATTTTACCTTCTTCGTTTATTTTTTATTTATTATTTATTATTTTTATTGATTCAGTTGAGTGGTCTCTTTTTTTCAGTTTTCAATGGAGGTGAAGAAAGCTATGTTAACTTTTCTTTTCTGAATTTTTATCTCAGTTCTTAATTTTTCTTTGATGGAAGAAATCCGTTTTATTTTAATCTGTAGAAGTTAGTATTTTTTATAAGTTCTTCTAATCTATTAGATAGTTCTGGTTATTTTTATTAAGAAGAGCGTTAAATTAAAGAAGACATGGTGAGAATATTTGCTTTTGGTTTTCTCTCCTGTTCTGAAGAGGCAATCAAAAAACCCTTCTTGAAGCCAGCCATTTTATATTATATATTAAATAATATTTATTAATTTAAGAATTTACTTCGAATTAAAAGTCTTAAAACACTAGCAAAATATTTTAAAGAGCAGTTATTTAATTTATATATTTCTAAATAATATTAACTTAAGAATTTTTTAGTTTATAAGTTAAGAAAATAAATTTAACTAGATAATTTAAATAACTTGGTCAATCTGAATATATAGCTTATCCACTCCTCCTCGTTGTTTTAGATCTTTTAATTATAAATCACTTTTTATTGTATTTAATGGTTAAAAGTAAAAATATATGAATTAATTTTTTATTGAAACGATATTTTATTCTTAATCATCTATTATTATTAAGGAATATCGCTTATCCAATTACAAAAATAAATGATTATGTGATTTTAAATTATTTATATTTTAAGTTTATAATTTACTAATGAATATATTCTCTAAATATAAAATAATTTATATTTAGATATAAAATATAATTTCGAGATTTAATTATTTAATTTGCAGTTAATATTAAATAGTTATAATTATTCTTTATTATTATTCTTTTTTTAAGGTAATTTTAAAAATTTATTCCATAATTTTTAATTAATTTCAACTAAAAAGGTTTTTGAACCGGAAACTCCTTTCCGATTGCACGACCCGACGCTTTCTTTTTATCGAATAACGGGGATATCCTGTTGTGCTCCAGGCACAGCTGCTAGGGAGCTCCATCGCTATGAGCAGCCAGGCTTCAAGCCCCTATCAAGAGCGGATAATCTCAAAGACAGTGTTCCCTTCAGAAAATGACTCTGACCAGGGACTTTCTCAGCGACAGGAAAGGAACTTGTTCCTAGCCATAAAACCAGAAAGTGTTGTCACAAAGGTCATTCTCAGCTCCCACTATCTTTTCAATTATAAGCCTTAGAAATTTATTATTTAATATTTATTTTGAAAAATTAAATTTATTAGGCAATATATGTTTTTCCTTTTGAGTTGCTTTATCATTTCTCTTTCTCATTAGAGAAAATTACAATAAGTTAAATTAAATTTTAGCCAGCTTAAGGAAATTATACAAGAGATTTAAGTGCTTATATATAATTAAAAAAATGTATTTGTTAATTATTTTAGAAATAATCTATGAGAATCTAATTATTTCTACAATAATAATTTCCTTAACTTATTTGAAGTGAAATATACAAAACGAAATACATATTTAGCATTTCTTACAAATAAAGCCTTTCTAATACTAAAGAATCTCTAGATTAGATGGTTATTTATTTCTTAGTAAAATTGTGAAAGATTTAAGATTTATTGGATAATTTTCTATGTTATAGCCAATTTCTGTTGCAGATCTAAGAAATTAAAGAAGTTGCAATAGTTTTATTTCCATATAACTTCTAATTATTCTTTATCTTTAAAAGTAAAATTCTTCTTCAATTTCTTTTTTGCTGCCTTTGACCAGAATAACACCACTTTTATTGTAAAAATATTTAAATCTTAGTATAAGTTTAATTAAGTAGGCAATAGAAGTAATAGCATTGTTTCTTTGATAATTATACGGTAAAGCTAAATCTAAATAGATTTTCAAAATAAAGTTTCTCTTTTAATAGCCTTCTTATTATTTAAAGTAATAAGCTATTTATCCTTAAATTATTCATAATTTAGACTTTTATTCTTTGCTAAGATTTTAAGTTAAAATTTATGTTTTAGTATTAAAGTAATTGAATTCTAGATAAATTTAGTTATTCTACAAGAGAAAATTCAATTAGCGAAATTAAAAAAATCTATGAAGTCATAAGACTAAAATATGAAAATTAAATAAAGCATTTTGCATAAAAATATAAATAATATTTCTGACACGAATCATTTAGCAAGGAATTTATAAAAATTGAATCGAAGGAAAATTAAAATTTTGGAGAATCTCACTTAAAGTAATTTCCTCAAATTCATTAATGGTATCTTTATTTCTTAATATCAGATAAAAATAGTATTTAGTAACTATTTAAAGATAGAAGTAGAAAGTATGTTTGCTTTCCAAGGAATTTGAATTATTAAAAATGCAGGGATATCCTTGAAGTAAAAAAATAATGTAAATTTTAGAATAAAATGATCTAAAAATAATTTATTTAAGATGAAATTCTTATAAATATTCTATTAAACGCATAAAAAAATATGGTAGAAAGATTTCAGAAAAGCTCCTATTCTGCTTTTGAAGAGACTTAGAAACAAGGAGTGGGTCGACAATTTAAACAGTAACAGACCTAAGAAACTCCTTTAATAACAAAAAAGATGGGCATAAGAGCAAAAAGGAAATTAAGTCACACAAAACGAAGAAGAAGAACCAAGAAAAGCGCTAGAGACTTAAGAAGCAGCTGCTGTAAGAGAATTCACTATGCCGCTGTATCAAGAGGAGCAGGCATAAATCCTGATAGCTTTTACAGAGCTCAAAGAGGAAATCAAGAAACTCAGGATCGAAAATAGAAACCTCAGGACTTAGATTGCAGACATCTAAGAATGGAAAGAGAGTTTCATGGAGACCTACGATCGGGAATAAAATGGTGTATTCAATGAAATAGGCTCAGTAGGAAAAACTGTTCGCTCAATAGGAATAGCTCTAGGAATTCCGGGTGAAGCAGATGTTGAAACTTACTCCCAATGGTAAGCAGAGCTGATTCAGAAGCAAACCTCGGCAATGGATATTGAGCCGAGGAATTAGCCATTACAGTATCAGATCTAGAATAAAAAATCCAAGATTCCTAAACCAAAATGCCAAGTTTGTGGAAACAGGAATCACAAATATTGATAATGCTGAAAACTATAAAAAGTTAAACAATAATATTGGAAAAAATAGAATCGAGAAAAATAACTTTACAAATAGTAATTATAGCAACGAGAGTATTTTTGCAGTTAGTTCTACCCAACGACCAAAGGATAGATTTACAAACCAAAATTATATAACGTGTAAGGGGAATGGTAGAAGAGAAGCAGAGGGGATTGGTTTCGGCCAATTCAAAAAACCGGTCCTGAGATCACGAGGTTGAAATTCCTTAAAGATCTCTAAACATTTAACATTTAAATTAGTATTATTATTATTATATTCTATTAAACTAAAATTATAGCAAAAATAATCAATTTAATTTATTGAAGAATACTTTCAAATTTCGTGAAAACAAACTATGATTAAGTATAATGCTTTATGAGAAAAAATTAATTTAAACTAATAAATTAATATATTTAAAAATAATTGAACTATATTTATATTACTTAATATAAATAAAGCAAAGGATAGAAAAATAAATCTATGAAAGAAAAAAGATATATAACTTATAAATTGATTACTAAATAAAATATAAAAATTGATAATAAAACATATAAAATAATTATTTTAGACAAAGCAATTTTAAATGAATAGATAAAGAAAAATAATGCACAGCAATAGTTTATTTAATTAAATTTTATTAAGAATTAATTTTAAATGATTGAAGTGAAACAATTTAATATTAGCTATTTCCTTTTTTAATATTAAAGCAAATTTTATTTCATTTTTCATTTGTTATTTATTAAACAAGAAAGCTAATTATAGAAGTTATTTTAGTTGGAATTGTCAGAAATTTATTTAGTAGTCTATATAAGAACAATCTAGATGATTTCAAAAGCTCTTAGATAATAAATTTACAGGTAAGTTTATTAGATAAATTCCATAAGAGATAATAGAAACATATTCAAGACAAAATCATTGTCCATTTATACATTTTTAAATAAGAAAAGTTAGAACTATAATAAAATATCTTTATAATTAATAAATTGTTATATTTTTTATTTAAAAAGGAGATAATATAAATTCTAAATCTAATCTAAAATTACTAATTTTCTAAAATGATATTTAGTTTTTTTAAAGATTTGAATTATTCTAAACATACAAAGTAAATAAAAAAAAAGATAGGAAATTTAATTATGGATAGATACTAATTATAAGGAAACTTTATTTTTTCATTATTTTTGATAAAATTAAAGTATAAGCTTTCTACAGAAGTATTTAAGCGAAACTTTTAGCAATTCTTTTATAAAATAAATTAGATTTTAGTTTATAGGACATAAAGTTTTATTTCTAAAGCTTTTTTTCATAGATTTTTTAAAACTTAGTTTAAATAAGTTTTATTAATTAATTCTAAGCTTTACTTATGTCAACTTTTCGAAATCTTGTAAATCATCGAACTTAAACTTTTAATGATTAAATACTCAAATTTAATAATATTTACTAGATTTGAATCAGAGAGAGAAATATTTCATATCTTTAAACTTAAAAATATGTTATAATAAACCTAATTCTGATTTAAGGACTTAGCATTAAATAATAATTATATAGCTAAGACTAAAAATAGATTTGTCTGCTTATGCTAAAATTTTAATTTTTGTTACTTTCTCTTAAAATTTAAGAATAAGAAAATGATTAAAAAAAGTAAAAAAACAAATCTAAATAAGAAATAAAGATTAATAAAATGTATCTATGTTTTAGCTTTAAATAAAGTAAGTCTAACCTTTATGTATAGAGTAAGATAAATTGAAAGAAAATTATTATTAAAGAAATATAATTTTATTCTAATAAAGTTAGATCTTACTAGTCTTTTAACTTTGGGATGAAAATAATTTAAGATTAAAGCTTCTGAAGTTTGAAATTTTATTAATTTAATAAAATTATAAATGCAAAACAAAAAGAATGAGATTAGTAATGAAGGAAATTAACCATATCATATAGTAGCTTTAAAGAATAAAAATATTAATTCAAAATATTAAGAAGAAACAGTCCTATAGTTAATTATGAGTATTAGAAAATCATAACCAACTATATTATAAAATTTTTTCAGTCTCTTTTTTAGATTTTTAAGTTATAGCAATTTATATAATTAGCAGTTATTTTAAAATAATGATGCATTTAACTCTTGATTAAGACTCTATTTAATATACAAGCTTATTAGAATAAATTATTTCTAAAATCTATTAAATATTAATGTTTTTGGTACTTTTAGTAATTAATCTTCGAGCAATAAATCATTTTATTTAATTTTAGCTTAATTATCTATTTACTAGGAAAATTAAGTCTACAAGTAATTTAGCTTTAATATCTAAATTTATATTAGTTCTTTTTAGATGCTAAGTTCAAATTAATTAGTTTCAATGATACGCAGAAACAAGTCTACTTATTTAAAGAATAATAGATAAAATAAGCTTTGCATAGAAGAAATTAAAGCATAAAAATAACTAGAATTAAAGAAAAGTAGATGACAGATATTCAAGAAGGAAAAGCTCTTAAATAAAAAATTGATTCTAAAATGAAGATGCTTAATTTTAATCGTATTAGCAACTAACTATATAATAAAGATTTTAGATTTCTCATTAAAAAATCTTAAATAATTTTATTTCCCTAGATTGACTAAAGAAATTTCAAAGGGGACAGTTAAAAATTTTATGTAACTACATAACTCAAAGGATTGAATAGAAACTTATTTCTAAGAACATAGGACCCAACATTACCATTTGTTAGCTAAAAATAAAAGCTAAGCATAAGAAAAATATTTTGAATTTAAAATTTGGTATAAATAAGAAAAAAAGTCATAATAAATGTTCTTTAATTTGATTTTCAAGCTCAAAGATTGTTGGATTTATTGATGAGAGATGCAAGTAAGTAAATAAAAAATTAAAACGTGAAAAAAACGATGTTTGCATAAAGAATCAAATATCTCTTAAGAAATTATATACTTTAAACGAATAAAAAATTGAAGAGTTATGAAATCTGAAATAATCAAACATTTTTATTTTACTAGGAAAAAAATAGCAAAAAAATAGCAAAGAGTTATAACAAATTATAATCAGGTCATTTAATTAATAATACAAGCATTGCTTTTAAGGTAAGCAAAATTTAATAAGAGCCTCTAAATTTAAATAAATCTAAATTTAAAGCAAAGAAACTTGATAGAAATTTAATGTTTTAATTATTTTATTTTCCATATAAATATTTATTAGATAAAAAATGAGATAAAGACTTAAAGTATAAATTCCATATTTTTTTTTATTATTTCATAAAAAATTTCGTTTAAAATATTTTTATCCTATATATTGTTTCAAAGCTATTAAGCAAACTATATTATTTTTAATTTTTTAAATTTAATCCTATATTTTTTTTTTGGCTTTATTATTACTTACGTTTTACTTTTTAAAGTTTGTTTTTTATTTATTTTTTAATTTTTTTAAACTTTTTTGTAGAAGTATTAAAACTTTTTTTCTTTAGATTGGTTTTATTAAAATGTATTTATTTTATTTTATTTTATTTTATTTATTGAAATATAATATAAAATTACAAAAGATTGCGTTTTTCACCAAGCGTTTAACAGGTTTAAATTTTTTCCATTTTTTTTATTTTTAAAACGAATAAAAAAAGAAAAATTTTTAATATAATAGAAAAGATTAATTTAAGATATTAAGAAAGAAGAAAAAGTAATTTTATATAAATTTAATCTAAAGCACGGTCTTCATAAAATTTCTTTATAATCCTACTTTTAAGCTTGATGCTAATTATAAAAAATATAAAATCAAGAAATTTGAAAGAAATTCTAAACATCCTTTAAACCTTTTTAAATAATAAAATGCACTTTTATTGTATAATATTTGAGAGAAAAGTTTAAAAATATAAAATTTGTATCTAAAAATAAAAAAAATCGAAATATTGAATGAAAAAACAATCTTAAATAAAAAGTTAGAGATACTATTGAATAATAATGTCTCTTATTTTATAACTAAAAATAAAATATAGCTAATTAATGGAAAAAGTTATTTTATATTCATCAAGTTAAAACTTAAAACTTCATTAATTTTTTATAAAATAATTTATGTGAAGAAATGATCGAACATTTTATTACTCTCTTTTGCAATATCTAGACTGTTCCTAAAAAAAATGTTTTTTGAATAATCAGAAGTCTGTTTAATGAGAAATGAACATCTTTAAAAAAAAATAATCCAATGTGTTAAGAAATTATTTTTAGATTTTTTATATTTACTCCTACTTAAATGTAATAGTTTAATAACTTCTGAATAAATGTGATAAAATTTCACTATAATTTCTTTTAATGAAGAAGAGGAAACTAATAATGATATAATTAGCCTCTAAAAAATTAAGAAAAAATTTTAAAAGTATATTAGTAGAGAATAGAACCAAGAAATGAGTCATAAATAGTCATCCAAATACTTTGAAAACTCACCCACGAAGTAAAGACAAGAAAAAGTGCCAAGGGTGAAATACTCAAAAATCTTGGGTTTAAAAATAAAAATACTAAAACTCGAAAATTTACAGTAATGGTACTGGATAACTAAGAAAGTGAAAAAATTTAGAACAAGATTCAAATTAATCTATTAATATAAAGTTAAAGTGCTAGCATGATTATAATTTTGAAAATTTTTAAATTCCAATTAACTCCTAACTATGGTTTAAGAAATTTCTCTGACAGTGAATGTGATAAATCGGATCTACTTTCGATGTCAATTGTAAGAACATTGTGTAGAAAATTGTTATGGTAGCCTTTATGGTTTTAAAATATCAGATATATAAATATGATTATAGAACGTGTAACACCTCGATGGCGCTCAGTTCTTTCGATATTATTATTAAAAGAAAGTGTTCTCATAATTCTTGTTGCCACTTTTACTGTCATGAGTCACGTCAGCTTCTCCAAATGAGTGATCTGTTTATTAAAGATTATTCTTTAATCTTAAATCAAATACTCGAGTCTTCTTGAATAAAATCAAATTAAGATTTAGTAATTAAGTCATTAGTTAGCCCGTCAGTCGAATCTACATACTGCTAGCAAGGACTCTAAGGTAAGTTGGACCTTTTCTTTCGAGTTTTTCCCCCTTTCTCTGTGGTGGTATCTAGTGCGAGATTATTGCCAATACATTATACACAAGTCCAGATTACATACTAGTTCTCCTGTCCGCGACCGATATCCATATATTCCTTATAAAAGGGAGTAAATTCATAATTCTGATATTTTAGTTTAAACTATTATTTATGCAGCTTTTGCTGGATCATTATTAACCGCAGTTTTTTTATTTACTTCTGTTACTTTTATTCTGGTGGCTAAGCTCACATTCTTCTATTATTCTTACTAAAAATTTAATTTTATTCAAAGCTTTTGAAAAAGTTAAAATAACAGAAAAAAATGTTTAAATTATATGAATTTTTGAAATAAATTTCTATTAAATTAGAAAAAAACACTATTAGTATACTAATTAAACCTAATAGTTTTCAAAATTGTTTAAGTGGTATAAATGATAAATATATCAAAATTAAGATAAAAATTTTATAGAAAATAAGTATAAAATAATTATTAATTAATTATCTAAAGTTATATAGAAAAATGAAGAACAGATGGAAATTGAATGTGGACTCCGTTGTTTGCAATCAAGTAAGCGGAGATGCGTAGTTAATACTGAACGCCGACATTGTTTGGAAACTTTCAACTTCAAGGGTGAAATATTCCATTCTAATCTCATCCTTTCTTGCCTTTTTTGAGGAAAGGTAAGTATTATTTAGGTAGTATCGTAAAGAGAAACAAGAAATTTAACCATTCTGTAGGTCCATTAAAGCAGAAAGGAGAATCTAACTCAATTTAAATTAATTTAATTTAATTTAAAATATTCTTAAAAAATTAAATTATAAGCTTAAAAAAAATAAACAAATAAAAGACTAAAATTATAAAAAAATTAAATAATTAAATTTATTAATTTATATTAAATATTAAGAAATTAAAAAATCTAGTAGATGTTATAAAAAAATTAAGTTGAAATTATTAATATCATCTATAGTTAATTTTAATAATAGAAATAAGTGAGAGAAACATGTAAGATCATTACAAACATTTTGTGTTTAATCTTAAATTAAAACTTTTAAATTTCAAATCCTCTTTTTCATTATCATTATGAAATGATTATTACTTTATGAATTAAAAGTATTTAGTTATACTAATTATATTAGCATAATAATATATATCTAATTAAACTAATTTTTATTAACATTCGAACAGAAATTTAGCAACTTTAATTTTTTTAAATCACCATAAACACCCAAATCGTAAGAAAAACCAAAAGTAAGTAAAAATTTTGTATGCAGTATTAATAAAATAAATAGAATATTGTATAAAATTTTAGATCTTAAGGAGGTAATTTCTTAAATCACTTATATGAAAAATAATTTATTTATTCGCAAAATAAATTCTAAGACTTTCTCTGGTTTACATATAAATATAAGGACTTATTTAAGATAATTAGGTTTTCACGTTAGATTTGTATTTTTTTAATAATAATTCAATCTCAAAAAGCTAACTTTAATAGAATAATTTAGTATAATATCAAAAATCCTATAATTAAATATTGAAAAAAGGGGAATGTACAAGCAGTTAAATTCAAGTAATTATTTTGGTTATTGTACACTTTAATTGGTGTATGAGGTAGTGTGCTTTCTTAACTATTTTGGGAATATGAGATTTAGATAAGGAGGTTTGGAATCTAATATTTCGCAATATTTACAATGGATTGCAGATTCGATGATGACTTGGCATTATCTACAAATTAGACGTAGAAAAGATAAATTCTCAAGCATAGATTCTAGTGAGGCTATTATGTGTTGTATTTAAGGCTTTCTTGATTCCGAAATTGGGTTCTTAAGTAAAATTAAAATTTTTATATTAATTTTAATATAACATTTATAAGTTTTTTTTAATTTAAATAAAATTTCATTAAAATTATTTTCTAATGCTTCAAGGGAAAATTCATTAATTATATCCACTTCAAAACCGAAAAATCTTTCATAAGCATTCCCTCCAAGATCTTTCATCCACCTAGTGATCTATCTAAAATTAGAAATAAAATCAGATAATTCAAAATCTTACTTCGCTGTTCTTCAATCGTACAAAAATATTATATTTTAGTAATTAAATAATCACTTGAGATTTTTATTTAATTTTTTATCCATTATTAACTTTAATAGACACTTTATTCTATAAATATTAAGCTAGAATGCGGATTTCAGATTTTTTATTGACTAAAAACAAAAAATATTTAGAATTTTTATTTAAGTAGCATGAAATATAATCTTTTTGCTTTTAACAAAAAGAATTAAATTATAAAAAAGCTATAATTTTTGCTCTTTTTAATTATAAACAGTTTAATTTTATTATTTTCCAGTTAGCCATTCGTATTTTTTTTTACATGCTTTGCTTATTTTTACTTCAGTTAAAACAGTTATTTCATTAATGACCATAAAAAAAATTTAACAATCTTTCTTTCAGATTTCAAAATTTAGCATAACTTCCACACATAAAAAAAATAAGAAAGAAAGTTTTAGAGAATTATTTAATTATATAATATATCTTAAAAGATGGTGGGAGCTGAGATTGACTTTCTTGACTAAACTTTTGGCTAGTAAAAGTTCCTACCTTGTCGATGAGAAAGTCCCTGGCCAGAGTCATTTTCTCAAGGGAACGCTGTCTTCTAGATTATCCGCTCTTGGTATGGGCTTGAAGCCTGGCTGCTCATAGCGATGGATTTTCCTTGCAGCTGTGTCTGGAACACATTAGGATATTCCCAGTATTTCTAAAAAAGAGCATCGGGTAATATAACTGAAAAGGAGTTTCAGTTCCCAAAATTCTTTTAGTTAAAATTATTAATTTAATTATATAGTATAAAGTTTATTACAACATTTTAGAGTTTTCCGTTCGATGATCAATATATCTCAAACATATTATGTAAATAATTTTTTCTATTTACGCTATTTTTAGAGAAATTCAAAACATTATCTTACCATATGCCCTTTTCATTTGCAGTATCAGCACCTCATTATTTTTCTACTAAAATTTTAAAATTTCGGTGAAAAGATATTGATCAATTATTTTGGATTATTTTCTTCATTTAGTTAGATTTACTCCAATCCAAAATATCTTTAAATTTGCATCATTTTTAGACTATTTTAAATTGCATTAATTTACAGCAATATTTATTAAGATAGAGTAATCCAGTTTATTTCTTGTCTTATAATTTTATTTTCATTTATAAGTAGTTTAATGGATATCATCAAATTCTCAGTTTATCGGCTTAGATCACTTACTATTTTTGTAAGTCTTTTGTTCTCTAACTACAAAAACTATAGTTCATTTATAATATCTAGCTAAGCTATACTGGACTTTATGGAAGAAATCTATTTCTTAGGTGACATTTTTAAATTATCATAATATTTTTTTAATTAAATAAAGCTATTATTTTTAAAGTTAATTGTTGCTTTGTAAAATTAATCGTGGTTAAAATCCTAAAACTATTAAACATTAAATTAATAATTTTTATAGTTCTAATCTAAGACTCTTAATTAAAGATTATTACTCCTTCGTTTTTGAGAGTTTAACGAAATTTTATTGAAAAATTTGCAAAGAAGAAAATTAGAAATTTAATTGATTGATAAAAGATTAGGATTCTCATAAATTGGCATGGATATAATCATTAATTATAATAATTCGACAATAAGTTTCATTTCTAAAATCTCATTTGAATAAAATTACAAGTTGTGTTGAAGTGATAATAATACACAAGAGTTTCTTATTCTTTGAATTTTAAGACTAGAACTAATCAAGAGAAACAGTTTGAATACTTATGCTTTTTTCCTTATCATCTTTAAACTTCTCTCTCTTAAACTACGGTTTAAAGTCACATTTTTAATTATTCAAATCTTCTGAATTTCGATGAAAAATTCATTTTTTACTTAGATATTCATATTTCTGATCTACTTCTTACTTCTTAAATATCTTTAAACTAAGGTCTATCCTTCAAATCTTTCAGTTTCTTTCTGTAATCAAATGAATCCAGCTTACCTTATCTATACTTCATATCTTGTTAAAACTTCTCTCTAAAGCACTTCTGAAAAGTCACATCTTCCAATATTCAAATCTTCTTTCCTTCAATGAAAAAATTCAATTTTTACTTAATTATGTTTTTTCTCTGTCTTGCTTCAAATTTCTTTCTTAAGCTTTTTTTAAGTAATATATTCGCTTATTCTAATTTCTATCTGTTGATTTATTCATTCAGCTTTACTTAGTTAAGATTTATCATTTTCTTACTTCAGAATTCATTCTTAAGCTTATTATTAAAGTCACGTCTTAAAGTATTTAAAAATTCTGTCTGTATATATTTTCATTCAGTTTTTCTTAATTATGCTTTTTCTTTGTCTATTTCTTACTTCTCTCATAAGCTTATCATTATAATCTTATCTTCAAGAATTCTATTTTAAATTTCTTGAATCATAAATGATTCATTTTTAGATTATTTTTTTAACTTAATTTTCTTCTTTTTATTGCTTGCTTTTAATTTTACAAGCTTTTCTATCTAGATTTTTAAATATCTTTTTATATGTTTTTTTATTAAATTTTTTAAGTTTTTTTTAAACTTTTGTTGAAAATTTAAAATTTACATTTTAGATTGCTTTTAAAAAATTATTTAATTTATTTTCTTTATTAAATATAATATAAAATTAAAAAGGCTTTGCGTTTTAAACTAAGCGTTTAGCAATTTTAATTTTTTCAACGCTTTTTAGCGACATTATTTTAAGACTTCACAATATTTGTTTTCCTTTAATTTTTTCGTGTAAAAATTATTTTATCAAAGTTATCACTTCAGGTATAATATAATATTCTAAATATTTTTTAGCAAGATATTTTCAATTTTTACTTTTAATATATACAAATTTAAAATATCACACTTTTAATGTATTTACTTATAAAATATTAATTAACCATATAATAAAAAAAATGGTTGGAGATTTCAAGTCAGGTTTCTATACCACCTCTTCCTAAGCCAAAAAGGAAGGTAGGAAGCAAGAAGCCAAGTCTTAATAATCTTAACAATCTTAACAATCTTCTATATCACAACCTTAACCAACACTGAATTAACAACCTGGAATCTAACAAAACGAACGAAAGTTAACCTTGAAGAATATACACACGGAAACCCCAACCTCAAGTGAGAAACCGAGGAAACAGATGAAGTCTGCTCTCCACCAGGAGGTATCAGAGTTCAACCCTTCTGGCCAGTTGAGCATGGAGTAACTCATCAAAGTGGTACTGAACCTCCAGGAAGAGGTCAAGAGGTCGAAGAAGGACAATGATATGCTGATGGCAAAGCTAGATCTAGCAGAAGGAATTGAGTCAAGACTTATCTCCTAGGAAAGAGTTCTTAACGCCTTTTGGAATATCTCACAAAGTCAGACTAACGAATCCTAAAATTAGCTTTGGAAACAGACTGAACTGGATAACAGACTCGGAAAAGTAGAAGAGAAATTGTAAACTTTTAAGAAAGAATAAAGCGAAATTGGAGCTATACAAATGGAAATCGAAGCCTAGAAAGAGCAAAAAAATAAAGGAAAATAATTCAAAATAAAAAGAAATGTTTCTGCTGTGGAAGCGCATGACATTTTTATCCGAAGTAATAGAAATTCTAATAGAAATAAAGAAACTATTGGATAAAAGAACAACAAAAGAAGAAAAAAGAAGAAGCAAGAATGAAAAGAATGTATTGCAACCCGGATGGTTCAATATACAAGATCAAGATGAAGACATATCAAGTAAAAGGAAGGAAAACTTGGAGAAACCCGAGTTCCCAATCTCGCTAAAATTGGACGTCCCAAACATTTATATTTAACAGCATTGAACATGAACTGCTGTCCTCGTGACGGGGTTGGAAATCCCTAAAAGGGAAAACTCAAAATTAATATTATTATTATAATTAACCATATAAAAAATTTAATGATTCTGATTCAAATTTTCTTTCATATTAAACACTTTCATTTTATTTATCTACATCCAATTTAGTTTCATTATTTTAGTTAAAATAATTTCGAAGAAAATATTTAGGTGATTAAGTCCTTCTAGAAATTTCAATTTCTCAAGTTTATTATAATTACATAAATCTTTATTTTTCTTTGATTTTTGCTTTAATCATAGCCATTCAAACTTATAACTAATTACTTTTTAATCTTAAAATGTTTACAGTATTTTAATACACTTTGTAATTATCCTTCTGATTTTTGCTTATAAGGTTTTTACTCTTTAGCAAGTTTATTTTAATGAAGATAGTTCTTTTATTTCGATTCTTTCTAAAAATGAATCAATTTAGATCTTATAAGTAAACTTATCTTTTTTCAATTTTGCTATGTTTAAAGTTTTAACAACTTTAAAAAAGAGAATAAAAAGTTTAGAAATGTTATATAATATAAATTACTAAATTTCTTTCATAATATTACCATTTATTAGAAATGCTTATAAGAAAATGGAACAAATATTATGTCATTTAAGATTTTGCATGCAATTTTTAAATCCTTTTTATTGCAAAATTAAAATTATTAAAAATCAATAAAAGAGAAATCGATCTTTAGTATTACACTAGTAGTTTTTTCTGCTTTTTTGCTAAGACAAGCATCAAATTTAGAAAGATAGAATTATCTGATTCTTTGCTTCTTAAATTAATTGCTTATTTATGCAAGTTATATAATTAACTTTTAATTCTTCCATTAGTTATATTTTGATCTAGATTAAGATATATTTTTACCAAAGCAATTTTACTTAAATTTGAATTTTTCATTTAGTATCTTTTACAAATATACACTAAAATTTGGTTTTTCATATTTATTAAATTTGATTATTTAAATTATATCTAATTTGAGAAAATATTTACATTTAGCTTTATAAGCTAATTTATCTAATAATTCATATTTCGTTAAGTTTAATAAAGAATAAACTAAAAAAATTAAAGAAATAACACCTTATCTATACTAATTAGGAAAAAGTAAAGAAACTTAATATTTCAAAATTTTTTCGTAAAAATAGATTTTATTTATAATAAAAAACTGATCTATATTCATTTAAAAATATTTGATCAAATAATCACATTATTTTTACAGCTTCAAGATATCCATTTGTTTCCATAAAAAGCATTTTTATAATACTATTGGAAATAAATAATAGTGACTATTTTAAGATTTACATTTCTCTATTTTTAAAGTTACTATTTTGCCTATTTATAACTAAACTTATTATATCAATAATTTTATTTTGTAAATTTATTCCTTTTTGTGATAACTTGAATTTAAGGCTTTAAGTTTGTTATCACTTTTACAAATTTATTATTATGAGTAAGCAAATATTTTACTCTGATAAAGCTTAAATTTTAATAAGTAAAGTAGATTAAAATAATTTGACTGGATTATTGTTTTAATAGACTATTATTTAAATATATTCATTCGATCCAATTTTAAGAATTATTCATAGCTTAATTTTAATTATTTGTTTATAAAAGCATGCAAAGCAATTACTAGGTTAAAATGGCTAGTTACAATTATTTATAGTATTTAGCATTTAATAAAAATTTATTTTAATTATAATTAAGAAATTTTTATGCTGATAGAAAAGAGCTTAAATAAGTAAAGAAATTCCAAGAATCATAGAAATCATAGTAGAATCAAATTTCGACT
This sequence comes from Loxodes magnus, assembly GCA_946699065.1. Classification (NCBI taxonomy): domain Eukaryota; phylum Ciliophora; class Karyorelictea; order Loxodida; family Loxodidae; genus Loxodes; species Loxodes magnus. The sequence goes on from CAMPDV010000484.1 coordinate 47,837, forward strand.
ATTAATTATAGCCACTTTAGTATAGGATAATCTTGATAGTAATAAAAAGTGCTAAAATAGTAGGTTTTATACATTATTAAAAATGCTCTAATTGATATGAAGAAATACTATAATTATAGCAAAAATTGCTTTAGCGAATTTAAGATATTGGTAAATATTAATGCATTAATGGATATTAAGTTATATAATTTTCAAGGATAAAGCACTTCAAACTAAAAAATGTCTCTTTTAATAAAGAAAATTGATAAAATATAATAGCAAGTTAAAAGTAGGTCTTAAAGTGATATAAAACATTCAAGAATATCGCATCGGAAGTAAAATTGTAAAATGCGTTTGCTGAAAAGTAAATGTAAAATGGCTTTTTAGAAAAACCTAACTTTAATTTACGTTAAATTTAAATTAATTTAAAAAGGTTAAAAGTTAAAGGAAATAAAGAGTGAATTGAATAAAAAAAACGAAATAAAAATATAAGAAATCGCAAAAAATTGAGATTTTTATTTTAGCTTACTAAATACTGATGTTTGGAATGAAAAAAGTTTCATATGTTAGATAGATCCTTCTTAAATAAATAAAGCCATTCCAAGATGCATTTTATTCAATAATGTATGGACTAACGAAAAGTTTATTGGAATAGCCGACAGAGCTTTTGGATATCTAACAACATCAAAAATTATTCATGAGTAACTTTTAGAAAGCAAGCTGTGGAAATAGCAATAATTTTAGACATTTAACGAATTTGTGAAAGAAATTTTTAAAATAAAGCTTATAAAGAGATTTCAAATTTAGATATGACTAAAAGCGGAGTCACTATTTTTTACTAAGTTAAAAATACAATAATAGAATAATAGAAATTTCTAAAAACAAATTAAAGATTAAAAAGAGAACTGTGAGTTACATGCTTTAATATTTTAAAGATTTGTTTGATCATAAATATATAGAGAGACAATTAAAAAATTATATAAAGCATTTATTAATTAAAAGATAAGTTTGATTAATGTAAAACCTTTAGAACTTTAAGTTTGATGCTAATTGCATGTTAGCAAAGAAAGAACATATGAATTTTAATGTAAACTTTTTAAGCACTTGAATCTAAGTAAGACCTCATATGGGTCATCAATTATTTACAGAATTTTTAAAAAGAAAAAATAAAATTTTTTAAAGACGAAATAACCGAATAGCAAAAGAAATGTAAGGCAGATTGGAAATTATTAATAATTCTGAAAAGGCAACTATTTAAATAGATGCAGGAAATTAAAATTAAGAAGATAAGATAGAAGAAAAAATATTATAAAATTTTAACCAATTTGAAAATAATCAAAAATCTTAACGGAATAAAAAAAAGATGAAAAACTAAAACAAAATTTATGAACTTCATAGAAAAAAACAAGTTAGGAATAATTTTTATAAGCATCATATTTATTAGATTAATAGAATAAGATTTTGATGAAGAAGATAAAGAATTTTGAGCTGCTGTGGAACATTGTTATCATACTAGGGACTAAGATAAACTACTTTTCTTCTTCACTTTTAATAGAAATATTTTCATTCTTTTCTTGTTAAACTTCTATTATTTTATAAATAAATAAGAAACAAACTCTAAAGATTATTCTTAAGACCCAGATCTCTTTATTCAATTAAATTTATAGATTGAAGAAAATTTGATATACAAAAAAAATAACATAAACGACCAACTGGAATAAATCTAAAAAAGCTTTTTACAATATTAAAAAAAGTAAAGCCAAAAAATAAATTTTTTCCAAGTTAATTTTTAAACTCAGAAAAATCAACAAAATTTAAAGACGATTTTGAAATTCAATAAGTAATTCAATAGAAAATAAGCAAAAATTTTAATTTGCATGAATAAAGTTTGTAGTTACAATCAGATGAATATCTTTTAAAAAATAAAATAAAAAAAAAATTATCTATTTAATTAAAATTCAAAATTTTGTGAAATAAATATGAAAATTTTTTCGTGTAAACATTTTCCATTTATCAAAGTAATCACTTCAAGTATAATATACAATTGATTTGCTACATAACTAAGGGTTTTAAAACTAAATCAAGTATATTGATTACTACCCTTTAATTTTAAGTTTATAAAGAAGAATTTAATTAAAAAAAGCTTTTATTAGGATTTTTTTAATTTAAACAAAATTTTAAGCATTTGAGACAAATAATGTTTTTCAATAAAAGCTTAAAAACTTTTGCTAGTTAATATAAATTTTATTTATAAATAAAAAATTTCTACTTAAGCTTAATTTTAAGATAGAATAGCTATTTTCAAAAATTAAAATTGTAATGTACTTTTATTAGAAATAAATTTTTTTTTCAAATGTAAATTAAATTTTTTAAAATAATGACAAAGTTTAAATTTTTTTCATCTTTGGTTTACTCAAAGTAAATCTGAATAATTACATGCTTATTTTTTTTAGCTTTTTTTTAGAATTTAATTTGATGGTCTCTATAATTTTCTTTTTAAATTTCTTGTTATTATTTTACTATTTACGTTAATATTTTAAAAATTTATGCAATTTTATGAAATATATTGAGATTTTTCATAAATTAATACTACTTCTTATGTCATTTCTTCGAAATTTACCTTTTTAATTTTATGGCGATCATTTATGTTAAAATAAAACTTATTTTAACCGTTAATTTAAGAATAGTCCTGCTCTAAAGTTTCACCTTCATGATAAACTGTTGCTTTCAGTTTGTATATATTTTGTTAAATCGATACTTAACTTTAATCTCGTTATATTAAGTTTGTTAAATCAAGAAATTAATTATATTATAAATTTTGTTTTAAATTTTTGATTAATTTTACTCTATTTATTTTGTTCTATAAATAGCTATTATAATATATACTACTTATAATAATTTTGTTGCTTGACCTTATTAGTTTATTAGTTATGCTTTAAATTATCACATTTTCAAAAAAAAAATGGATTAATCTCTTCGACTCTCAAAAAATTAACTTAGAAACCTAAAGAGAAAAGCGGCAAAAGAAATTTAGAAAAAATAATAACAATAGGAGGAGTCAAGCTCTTCTTCAGAAGGTAAAGTTATGGTAGGATAAATAGAGATAAGTTAACCTAAAAACGAAACTAATAAAAAACTTTAAATTTAATTAGACCAAATGTAAAAAGTAATCTCAAATTATGAAGAAACAACTTACAGCTTGGGCGGAAAGGTACGGGAACTAATGAGTAATATAGAAGATTAGAACAACGAATTACTAATATTTAGAAGATAACTTATTTGTAGCAAATTAATAACGGAAGAATAACTCTGAACTTAATCATAATAAAATTTTAAATACGACACAAAAATGGAAATAGAAAAAATACCAATAGAATTAAAAACAGAATTGAATCCAGAAAAAGAAATGATTGCTACAAGTTTCATTAAAAGATTAGAAAATATAGAAAATAAATTATCATAAAAAAGAACGAAATAAAAACAATAATACAAACTTTGTTGATGTTGCAAATCAAATCAACATATTTTAAAAAACTGTTGATAATGAAAGAAAATAAACGAATAAGAGCAGAAAAGAACATGGAGACGACTCAATAAACTATGAATAACTCCAACAGGGATCTACAAATAAAAGCTTTTTGCAAGACCACTTGAACGGTTACAGTGGTAACCTTCCACTTAATAAAAAGGCGTGGATCACACCCACGTTAAAAAAGCTGTCCGCAGGAACTGGTTGCAATTCCAGATAATGCAAAACTCTACTAACTTTAAGTATATTATTATTATTATCACATTTTCAATTTTAATCACTCTTCAAATTCTAAGTTTATTATTCAAAATCGATTAAATTTTTTAAAGTTATTTCATGTATATTCTTTTCGCAAATATACTCTATTGTTGGTAAATGTAAAAAATAAGAAGAAAATATAATATTTTAGCTTTAGTTACATTATTAAGTACTATTTAAAGTAATGCAAACCAATCATAGGACTATTTATTTCTTTTTTATAATTTTCTCAATCTTAATTATATTAACTATTATTTCTACCATTTATTAAATATTTTAATATTTTAAAAATAAGTTTATCGTCTCTTCAAAAGACAAACTTAATTATTTAAAGATAAAAAAATTGCTTCTTATTAATCTTATTATTATTCTTGAATGCTTAGCAATTATCACATATTCATTATTTTAACTAAGAATCCCTCCTTTACATTTTCTAATTTAAAGCATTTTACATTTAAAAATTTCTGACTAATTTATATTTTAACATTCTAAGAATCAGCTTTAAATTTATCTAAGTTCTGTAGAATTGCGATAATCGAATTTAATCAGCATCAAGATATTGGACTATAAAATCTTTTAAATTAATTTTCTGGACATTCTAGTTACTGTTATTATTGTTAATTTATTTTTTTCTTTATTTTATTATATTATTCTGAATGATTTTCATAATTTTTATTAACATCTTGACATTCTTTTTTATTTAGATTTTTATCTTTTTATCTTTTTAAATATTTGTTATTTTAAAGACATTATTACTATACGGTTCCAGATTCTATACTCAAATTTTAGGTTTATTTTTAGGAATCTTTATCTTAATTTTTATTGGCTTTAGTTAAAGTCTTTTTGATCTTCTTTTATTTCTTTTTTTAATTTAAATATTCTTCTAAATTTATTAGTTCATTTTTTTACTCTTTTTTGATTAAAAAGCAATCATCTTCATTTTGTTAATGTAGTTTTTTCATATTAACTTACCTATTTTACTAATTGATCATTAGACTATGTAATGTATTCCATAATTATAGAAAAAATGACAATTTTGAAAGTTTTAATATTCTTAAATTTTTAATTATTGAATTATTTCTATAAAGTTATTTTTTAATTTCACATATTAATTCCTTAATTAATTTTAATTCTCTAATCAAATTTTTTCGTATTTTTTATGTTTAAAAGTCCTTTAAACGTAAATTCTTTAAAAGCTTTTAGCCTGTACTGTATTTCCAATATCAATAAAACTTTTCAATGGTAGTTCCTTAAAATTTATGAATAGTTTATGCATAATATTAAAGGAAATTTCTATAACCCTAAATGTCATCGAGTGTAAAGCTATGTTTTACAGAAAATATGTGTACCAAATTATTAAATTTGTTCTTTTTTAGTTTTAGTTATTAATTTAGTCATGTCCCTTTCAATTCATAGACATTAATTAATGTTAAAACTAATCTTTATCCCATCAGAAATATCTCTTCTGAAACCTGTGGCTCTATTTATTAATCCAGATTTAGTAATTAAATTTTTAGTTAACATAATTCAAGCATTAATACTTTAATATTTTTTCAAGTCCTTATATTTTAATAATTCTTGGGCTTTATCTTCGATACAAGGCTTATTTAAACTTTATAAAATATTTAAATTATGAGATTATGTTTTCTTTCTAAAAAAGCAAGGTTTAATTTTAAAATCTAAGCATTTGCTAAAAACTTATAAATAGTTATATAATTCTTTATCCATTTCTTGTTAAGATTTGTTATCAAAATTTAATTATCGCAGTTATTATTCTAGAAATACTACAGTATTTTAAATTAATCCTTCTATATCTTTTTGCTTTTTTAATTTAGATATATTGAGAATATTTACTTACCTTTAACTGTAACTGAGCAAAAACTCATACAAAAATTATATTAAAGCCTCAATATTTCATTTATTTATTATAGTATTTTTTTCAATTTAAAATCATTATTACTGATTTTGCTTATTTCATCTATACTTATTCAGTTTATATTTTATAATTAATTTTATTTTTCTTAATTACTTTTTATGTTAAATCTTTAAATTTACAAGTTAGATTAAGTAAAGAATATACAGTAACTCCGTCAATTCCTTTTGAAGCTTCACCAGTTGTTGCACATTTCATTAAAAATTATTCTAATTATTTAATTAAAAAATAGTTTCCAGTACCAGCAGATAATAATAGTTTACATTATATGCATTTTTAAATATATTATGAGTTTTTAACTTTCTGATATTTTATTATGTCTTCTACTTTAAATTAAGCTAATTTTTATTATTTATTTTACTATTTTTTAAATTCAATTTTTTAAACATTTTTTCGTAATCATATTATGTTTTTACTCATTTATTTATTTTAATAGTTTCAAATCAAAATGTTAATATTATGTTTAAAATAGATATGGATAATTGAACTTAAATTTTTAAAACTACTTACTATTTAACTTAATATATTTTTTATTCTTTAATCAAATTATTATTTTCATATCAACTTTAGTTTTCAAGCTAACAGATATCTTTAAGCTATTCAACTTTTAGTATGTTAATCATTATTAATATATGGCATAGGTAAAGCTATTATTTCATCTACATTTTTTCTTTATACTAATTTTTATTTAAAAGTTTGAGCTAAACTTATAACATGTCATTTGTTCTAAACTTGTAAATTTTTAAGAATATTAAGTTGGTATATATTGCATTCTTTAAGCATAATATAATTGTTTTATTTAAAGAATTATTATCAATTTAATTATAATCATTTGCAGTTTAATTATTGTTAAATCTCAAGTATTTTCTTAATTTTTTTTAATTAATTTATTTTGTGTTTTCTCAATTTTATTATTTAGTGAGAACATCCAGTTCTTTTATCTAAATTTCGCATTATTTCTGGAATAATATAATCTTTTTACTCACTCTAGTTAATTACAAGTGTTAATTTTCTTTTAACTAAATATTATTAAATAACAATTGTCATGCTTCTTTTTCTTTATTAAACTTAAATAAATATTATTCTATTTAATTTTCTTATAAAATTAATTAAACAATTAGTTCTTCAAAATTACAGTAAAGGCAATATATTTTTTAATTACTTTTTGCTAAAAAATATATATTATATTTGCTACTAAATGTTTTATTTGTATTTAAATCCAGTTTTTTTATTATTTTGAACTCTTCATTTACATTTTTCTTCTTAATAAACGTTTATCATTGCATTTATGTTTCACAAATTATAAAATGTCAAATAAATCTTAATCTTCTTTAAGCTTTATTAAATTGATCTATACGCGGATTTATTTTTTACTACTTTACTGATTTTTGTTTTAATTGGTATTTCAGATTCAAATATAATGTTTATAGCTTTAATTTCACCTTTTATTTATTAATTCTTTTAAATCATTAATATGTTCGTTTTCTTCTTTACTCAAATGTTTATATTTATTTCGAATTATTCTAAACTAATTTTCCTTAAATAACATATTTAGTCTATCTAAGCTTAATTTTATTAATAAATGAATATGTTCTGGCATTCTATTCTTCAAATTTAAGTCAATCTATTTCAAACCATTAAGGTGTTTAAAATTAATTATACTAAAATATCAAAATAACTACTAAATGTGGGTTATTTAATTCAAATCTTTATTTTTGTAATTCTTATTAAATGTTATTTAAACTATAAATATTTTCAAATCAAAATGCATCTTAGCATATGTCAATGTAATCAATCAAGTTGCAGTTCCTTTTACAATAGTTCGATATTTATCGCTTTTCAGAAATTTTTACTTCCTAAAACTTTATTTTTATAACTTTCATTCGAATATTTTTGAAAATCCTATTTTAATAATTACTTAAGTTATTCCAATGTAAAATTTTAATTTCATTATTATGTTTTAACATATAAGCTCAAATGTTTTTCGATTAGTTATGTTTAAAATTAAAAACAAATTACAAAAATCTATAATTTAAGCTAATTTAATCCTAATAGTATTTTTATCATTTCGAAATTAAATCATTAAATGCCTCCAAATAATCAATTAATCTATTTTAACTAATCTGGTTAATCCTTATGGAAATAGAAAAGGAAATAATATTGTTACTATATTTTATATTGAAAAGATTTCTTATTAATTTTTTTAATTTAATTGTTCAGATCAAACTTAATTAATAATCGTTGTTTTAACTGCAAATAAATCAAAGTTTATACCTTTTCTCTATGAGTTTATTATTTTATAATGGTATGCACTTAATTTTAATAAATTTGATTATTTATTTTTGTTAAAACAAATAATAAATAAATAAAGATGATTATAGAGCGCGTAGCACCTCATTGGCGCGCAGCTCTTTCAATATTAATATTTAATATTAAGGAAATGTTCTCATGTTTCTAGTTAAAATTTTAGAGTCTCGAAGTGTCATGTCAGCTTCTCCAAATGGGGAATCTTCTTATAAAATATTATTCTTAAATCTTAGTCAAATGCTTCAGTCTTCTTGAATAAGGTCCAAATAAGAATTAGTTATTAAGTCGGTAAGTAGAAGGCCCGTCAGTCAAAATTTATCCATTTATCTTCCTTAGGTCATCAGCCTCTATCCATTTTTTTCAAATTATTACCCCAGTATCAGAATGAGTTTTTTATTCAAAATCTTGAGCAAACAATTTCCTAAAGATTGACAATAATCAACATATGTTGAGCAATTTTCACTCACTCCCTCCAAAGTTAAATTCTCGTACTTCCTGTGCCTATCTATTCCCTATTGCTTCATTGACTTCTCAGCCGAATTTCAAGGGTAACTTCTTTTTCTTTTCCCAAATTTATAAATTATTATCGTTGATTTTTTAAGACATCGTGTGATAGAAAATTAACACTTCTTGCTTTCTCTAATACTTTTAGTCAGTTATAAAAAGGCATTTCTTGAATTTTACTATCCTTTTTTTCAGAAAGTAAGTTATCAAAATAATATTTAAAAAATAATAATAATATTACTAGACATTTATTAAATCAATTATTATTCATTTCTTAATAAGCATTATATTTGTTTTGCTTGCTTTAAAAATTTAGAAAATAAGTTTGGAAGCAAGTTTAACTTAATATCTTTAAATATTTTGATTAGAGTACACTATTTAATTAACTTAATACTATTTTAAATAGAAATAAATATTTTAAATATAAAGAGACTAAATTTAAATAATTTTCAATTATATGCTTTTAACAGTTTTATATATAATAGCATAAATTAAGTTTACCAATTTTCGAGGATTTTCACTTCTTCATGCTGGACACTAGATTGCTCCAGTGTTAAAAATAAAGTTTTAGATGTCTCTACTCCTCTCTCCTCCCATTACTCTTGTCATTTCCGGATCTAGCCTTATTTCTAATAAATTTTCCTCTTGTAAATGTATCCTTATTCATTTAAGTATAATCTTCCTCTTATTTGTCTCTACTACATTTGTTTTTTCTTCCTCTACTGTGCTTGTATGATTCTTTATTTATTCCAGTACTACATCTTGAAATTTTGGAATTCCTTGCAGCCTCTTCATAAGTTTTCTGTCGAATTGCAGTAGTAACATTTCTTTGCTAATTTTTGGAGTTTAACCCTAGTCTTCCTAATGGCCTCTTCAATCATCATTGGATCTCCCCTTTGTTCATCTAATTTCTTTTTTAGTATTTCCAGTCTAATACTCATATCAGATTGTTTCTGAAGCTAATTTTAGATTAGCTACTCTGGTCTTAAGATATGTTTCAGAAAGCGCTTAGTTCTCTTTCTTAGGACATAATTCTGGATTTTATTCCTTCCGCTAGGTTGAGCTTTTCCATCAGTTTCTCATTGTCCTTTCTCAGTTTCCTAACCTCTTCCTGAAGGTTTAGTACCACTTTGATGAGCTGCTCCATGTTCATCTGGCCAGAAGGATTGAACTTTGAGACCTCCTGGTGCAGAGCAGACTTCATCTGCTTTCTGGACTTCTCTTCTGAGGCTAGAGTTATCTCATGAGTTGCCTTCTGATCTTGTTTCTGTTCCTCTTCAGGTTGTTAGAATTAAGAAAAAGGTTAGGGTTAAGGGTAAGAAGACTATCCAAGATTGGATTCAGGTTTCCTCTCTAATGTTAGTAACTATTGCTTTAGTAGCTCATATTCAAAATTAAGCATTACAAATACAAATATAAAAGAGCTATTAATACCTCTATCTAAATCTTGCATATTTATATTATGCTTGGGGAATTAATATTACAACCATTTAAGCGTTGACAGAAATTTAGTTAAGGAGGAAATAAATTCATTAGTTCATTTATTTTATAATAAAAATATGCAAAAGTAAGTTAACACTAAAAATAAGTTCAAAATCCGTATACTGGAGATACTAGAATTCTGGAAAAGAAATCACTGATAAGAGTATTTCCAAATCATGTCAAGAATAAGGATAAAATTTCTTTATAAATGAAGACGAATACTTCGAGCATTAATCTAAGGGGAAATAGCAAGGAAAGAGTTATTAATTTAATGAAGAACAGAATTTTAACCCTTTAAATGAAAGAGCCGTTTCAAAGGAATAATTATATATTCAAAAAATAAGCTCTATCGAGAAATAAAGAGTATTAGAGGAATAAGCGAAGAAAGCACATAAAGATCTTAGTCAAGTTAATATTTACCTCCCAGCGGAAAAAATTTAACCAGTTCATCATTAAATTTATATGAAAATGAAGAGATGGCTGAATAAAGTTACTACGACGGAAAAAACAGAAAAGAATCTTTTTAGAAGTTTATTATAATTTCTTGCTTAGTAGTTTTAGCATTTTCCTACTTATACTTTTCAATCGTTGAATGAAGCAACTTATTTATTTATATTGAATATATTTTTTAGTTAAACACTTAAAGTAACCCTTTCCTTAACTTATAATCTTTATTATGATTTTATTTATTTTACTGTAACTATGTATTATTACAATAAAAAGCAATATACTTCAAATGCTTGATTTTTAAATCATATTTACTGTCAAACTTCATTAGACTTATTAAAGAAATAAGAAGAGAAGATACATGAGAAAGGAATTTAAGTTCTTAAGCGATAAATTTGTCATATATCTTTCATACTAACGCTTATATAAAAAAGTTAAGTATTTAAATCAATTGACTACAGAAAAATGTTTAAATTTAGATTATTTTCTACTTATTTTAAATTATTTACTAGCTTAGATTATTAATAAACTATAATCAATAATTAATTGTTTGTTTGATTCATTTTAGTTTTTTAATTTATTTAAGCTTATACTATAATAATCCAAAGTTAATTTAATTTAAACTGTAGCTTTAATCTCTTTCTTTATAATATAATAAGTAACTCATTTTCATTTCTAGGATTGAATATTATGTTTCAATCTCCATTGTCTTTTACCTTTATTTTTTCTTATTTAGTTATATTAAAAATCTAAATGAGGGATTATTTTTTTATATTTTATAGTTTTCTTTATCATTTCTTTATTTTACGAAATTTACACATTAAAGTAAAACACCTAATGGAAATAATTTTCCATTAGTTTATTAAAGGTGATATAAGGTATTTATTACGTTTTAGATTCTTTATTAATAGATGCTTTAATTAATTAGTTTGCTTGAAGATACTTTCTTAGAATTCACATTATAATCAAGTCTTTCTCCATATTCAAACGATTTTATTTCTTCTCTATTATAAAATAAATTTCATTTTGCTAGCGATTCTTGAAGATGCTATTCTAAAATATAAAGTTAGAACTTCATATATTAGAAATTATATAGTTTTTATTTCCAATTTGGTTATTTTTAGGAAAAATATAATAAGAAAAGCTGTAAATCTTCTCTTTAATTTTAAGTCAAATAAAAGTGAAATCTATTCTATGTAATATTTTTATTAATCCTGCTACTCTATTGAAATTTAGGTTTTAGATGCTAAAGCTAAAATAAATCTTAAAAAATGAAATTTCAATTTTTAACGTAATTATTTATTGTTCTAAGTACGAAGCTATTTTAACTATTTCTTTAACCAAAAGATAGATTTAATCATAAGCTTTTGCTATTTTATAGAACCAGGTATTTTCCAATATGCATATATTTCTTAACTTTGAGATTATATTTAACTTGAAAAATATAATGATTAGAGATGCTTAATTTACAGCTTTGCTTATTTTATTTCTCTTTTTTTCTTAATTTTAAGCTTTTATGATTTAAAAATGAGGTTCAAAAATAAATGTCTCAGTTATTACTCTTTTATTAACTCTCTATTGCGTATTTTGTTATTATCCAGATTGTTAATTATAAACCAATCAAGTAATAATTAAAAACCAACGATTCATTATTATAAGCTTAAGTTCTAAATGTAGTTATTTAATATTTCTACTTAATAGGAAAAGCTGTAATTATTAGATTGCTAGACTTATCTAGATTTAAAGGATAATGCTTATTTATGAATCATTTCTCTTTAATTTAATATATAGCCTATCTAAGCGATCTTCTTATCTTTTGAAATATTAAGAGTAAAATTCTAAATTTTCTATCTTCAAAAGTTGAAGAAAATAGAAACTAATTAATAAATTGAAAGAAAAGGATACTAATAAAAGTATAGCTAGTCTAATATGAAAAATATAAGGAATATAAAATAGTTAATTTTCAATTAAATAAGATAAAATAAACAAATAGGAACTCAGATATCTATAATAAATTAATAAATTGCTTGGAATTCTAAATTTCTGTCTTTTAAATATTTAAATAGACGTATAAAACGAGTCGATGGTCTAGGTTATTAACTTTGATAATGATAATTAATAGTTTAGCTTTTAAGTTATTAATTAAAGATTATAAATAGAGAGGCTTATTATTTATACTAGTGAGATATTTATGATTCTAAGCTCATTAAAGAAAAATTAAACATTTTTCTAAATAATTTTATATCTACTAGCTTAAATTTATCTTCTACTCATAAATTTGAGAAGATTCAAGTAATAAATTCAATTTCTAACAGCAAGGTATATTTTAATGAAAAAGGAACTAAAAGAAAGATATTTCTTTGGAATTTTTTTGTCTTTAATACTTTCATAAATATATATAAAACTATAGAATCATTGCAAGATTAGAAATATTGTCTCCTTATTAGATAAGAGTTTCTAGCAAGAATGAGAGAATTATCATCAGTTTAATAGAAATAATCAATATCATATGCTTTTATTTCAACTATCACTTTCAAAGTTTTAAATCATTCTCTCTTTTTACTAAATTCTTAAAAATATCTTTATATATACATTAAAAATAGGATGTACCTCCTTATAACTATCTTAAATTAGCTATAAAGCATATTAATAATATAAAAAAAGTTTTTTAATTTTAATAATCATAAAATAGCTTAAATAAACTAAGAAAGGAGCTACCTTACTAGAACAAATAAACTTTAGTTAATGAAGTTATATTCAATATTCTAATAGTTAAATAAAACGTTTAAGATATTTATAAAATTGATCCTTCAATCATGGATTTTTTTATCAATTGATATATCTTATAAATTAAAGGGCAATTTTATAAGCAGAACTTGCATTAAAATACTTATTCATTGAACAAACTTGAAAGATTCTTATTAATTAGTTAAAGATAACATGGCTATTTTTAATAGAAAGACTTAAATATTAAAAAAATTAAAAAATACATAAAGTTAGAAAAAAAAATGTCTAGTTGAGTAAAAAAGGATTATAATTTAAAACTAAAAAACAAGCAATAATTGGAAAGCTTTAGTTAAGTATAATAAAAGAAAAAAAGATTATTAATAATAGATAAAATACAAAGAAGAAAATGAATTAGCTTGGAATATTGATATATAAAAAATTATTAGATCAATTAAATTTAGATTGCTATGATGATTATAAATTAAATTAAATTAAATTAAATTTAAGTTATTCAGAGAAGGGATTGTTTTCTTAATAGTTTCCTACTCCCTATCCAACTGATAGGTACTTGAACTCTTGGTGGTCTGTTCCTCCAGTCACTTTCAAGTCTTCGCAGTGGATTGCTCCGAATATTGCTTTTCTTCCTATAAATATTCCCACTGTTAGTTGGGTAGGATTAGGTTAGTTCGTTTCAAATTTTCTTTTTAATCTCTTTTCTTTATCTGCATTTTCTTCAGAGATGGTTTACTCTTCAACAGATAAAGCATTTTTTCTTAAAGTATCTTTCTTTAGTAAATTCAATTGGTTTATTCTAGACCTCTTCCAACTCCATTGGAACGGAGTGTACTGTCTAGATCTTGATATCATCCTTGATATTCTCCATTTTAATGTTAGTATTGTTTTCAATTTTCTCTAACTTAATGTGCATGTTCTCGTTCATATCATATAGCTATTCCAACTGCCTGTAGAATTCGTCAATTCGAATATTCATGGCAGCTTAGTTTTTGTTTCTAGGAGCATGCATCTCCTCGTCGTCCAAGTGTCATGGTTGTTCTTGGGCAAGCTCCGTAACCTATTTCTCTAGGTCTTAGTTATGGCTAATTAACGCTATAATTAATTTAGCCATTTCCTCTTTAGCCATTCCGAGTATTTGTTCCTTGTTTATCTCACCGAGGTCCATATATGGTGAGAAGTTCCGAATTTGCGTCTGAAAGTCGCTTATCTTCTGCTTCTTTGGAAGATTTTCCGTTGAGGTAGTAGCATGGCTATGTTTCTGAGGTTGTCTGGGAGGAGTTGTTTAGAGTTATTTTTAGGTCTTCTGGGGAGAATGTTATTATTAGAGGGTCTAGGTTTGGGTTTTAGTCTTTAGAACTTCCTGCTTCCTCTCCTCCTTTTAGACTTTGGAGGAGGTGGTGTAGAAGCCTTTCTTAAGACCTTCCATATTTTTTTTCTATGATGATTATAATTAAATTATTTTTATAATTAATAAAGCTTTTCTAATAAATTTTATTATATTTAAGGTAAAAAAATTATCTAAATTAAATTTGCATGCTCATTTAGCTACATACATTTTGATGATAGAGATAATAATAATTATTATTTAAATTCAATAGAGATATAAAATATAAAATATATATAAGAAATAATTTAAATGAAAATAGAAGGAAATAAGAATTTTGAAATCTATATAAAAATATTAGTACAATATAGTTATAAAATTAATTAAAAGATTGTTAGATAATCTAAGCATAAAAAATCACATGCATAAAATAAAAATAAAATAGTAAGCAAATACTAATGCATATTACTAGAATCTCTTAGACTTGCAGATTACAGATTTAAATCAAAAGTTGTAAAATATAAGTGGGTTAGTCAGAAATTTTAATATTTTAAGCAAAAATTTTATTTAAAAATTTAAGAAAATTAAAAGAGTTTGAAGTGACAAAACTTCTCGAACTTTTTAGAATAATTTAAATTAGAATAGTATTCTTTAATACTCAAAATAGAAAAATATTAAAAAAGAATTTTCCCAGGATTTAAGTAAAGATAAAAGCAGTTAAAATTATTTAGAGGAAATAACTAATATATAAATTATGGAGCTAGAATATAACAAGAAATAAGTCAATTTTAATTTATAAAGTAAATTAAGTTACTAACTAAAAATTTGAGAAAAATATTAAAGTTTGTAAAGAAAAAAATTAAAAAATTAAGAAGATAAATGAAAAATTTTAAAACATTAATATGAACTTTATCATAAATAATATAACTAAATAAATCAAGAAAATTAGAACAATAGAAAAAAAACAAAGCGAATTTAAATAAATTTTAATGATAAAAACAATTATAAAAAAGATTTGTTATTGAAAAATTCAGATTTCGCTCAAAAAATATTAAAAATTAATAAAAATATAAAAATGTAAAAAGAATGCTAACATTCAGCATAAAAATAAAATGTTTTATTTATTTAAAAATTAAAATTTAAAGATAAATAACTAGAAATTTAAATAATTAAAATCTTTTTGCTATAAATTGTCCTTTTGATAAAAATATAAAGTATATTTAAAACAAAATTTTAAAATTATAGTAAAAATAAGCCTTAAATTTACAATAATAGCTTCATTTTTATTTAAAATAAATAAAATGTTGATAATTATTTTTTGAAAAGTAATTAGTAATTAAAAAAAATTAAAACAATTAAATAAATTAAAATAAAATTTTTTAAGCAAACATAAAAAATGAAAGAATAATATTTTAAATTTGAGCAAGTGAAACATTAAAAATTATAACAAATAATTACAACGATACCTAAATTTGCAAAAAAGGTTTATAAAAGTTTTACTTTTTTTATGAAATACAAAATTAAATTTTGAAACTTTTATTTTTAAATTTTCACTAGTCAAATATTTTGTTATTTTTAAAATTTTAATTTTTTTTAATACTTAAATTTTATTTCTTATTTTTAAACTTAACATTTTTCAATTAAAATACTTTTTAAGTTTAAGTTTATGATATAATTCTGCTTATAAATAACACTTAATGATTTATTTTAATTTTCAAATTATGATCTTCAACTTTAATTAAATTTTTTTTTTAATTTCATTCTATTTTGAAATCAATTTTTATGATTAGAGAAAATCAAATAAATTTTAAAAGTTTTATATAATTTAAATAGTTTCTTGGTTTAAGCATTTTAGCACTAAATATTTCTTTTTTTTTGACTCTTTTTTATTATAATTATTATATAATTTATTTTTAATAGGGAGGAGAAATCCTCTCACTATGATTGAAAGAAACTCAGTAACTAGGAAGTACTCTTGTGAAGACATGAACAAGGATCTTGGCTGGAGCCAAGTATGTCAAGACCGAGACATCAAGTAACAATATGTTGAACGATGCCTGAAATTAAGGTCTCTTTAGGGAGCACTCCGACACTAGCCCTATAGGAGAAAAGAATTTCCAAGGGATGCTAGCACAGGGAAGAATGAATCGTAATACGCTTTTAAACTTTAAAAGACTTTAATTAAAGAGCTGTGCACTATCGTAGTGATACGAGCTCTATAATCTTAGTTTTTTTAATTAAAATGAATTGCTTTTAACAATCAAAGAAAAGAAGGAGAATATTTTTAATTTGATTATTTTGTATCTTATAGAGGTTTGTTTTTAGGTCAAAAACTTTGAAGGGAGCAAATCTTGGAGATTATAAACACTAGTAGAAATACGAAGTTAATTATAATGGAATATGCATTCATTAGTCATGGTGGTCCATGCTTACAAAAACAGATTATCAGAATATCTCCAAAACGTCCATTAAAAGGCCAAGAATAAGCAATTATCCTTAGTTTAATTGTCCCTAAAACATGACAAATAATAGTTTTAATTATAAAGTATGTTTATAAGTAATTTTTACCTTAATTTATGTTTTTATATTAAATCTATATTATATTGAAATAATATTTATAGTATTACATTATAAAATTATTTTGCATATTAATTTTAAATAATTATTTATTAAAAAAGTGTAACTATATTAGGCAGAATATTTTTAAATGTATTTAGTATAATATTATTTCTACGAAAAATAACTATTATAACATTATTCCTTAAAACCAGTTTTACTATAATATCTTTATAAAATTTGTCTATAAACAATTTATTTTAATTAATTCAATCAAATTTTTTATTCTATATTCATGATTTTATGTAATAATGATAACTTTTATCTTTTTTAATTTGATTAATAATAAAAATAGTTTTAAATTAGTTAAAATCAAACTTTTTATTTTTTTTAATTCTGTCGTTTCTATTTTTTATAAATAAATAAATAAATTTGATTATAGAGCGCGTAGCACTCTCGTTGGTGCGCAGCTCTTTAAAAAAATGTTTCGTACTGACAAGAATGTTTGTTACTGATAAAATTATCAGATACTGGTAGCCCTTGTTCAATATTGGTATAATTATTCAGTACTGATAAAAATGTTCAATACTGATATAATTTTAGAATACTCGTAATCTTTAATACTTTTTGGAGGTTCAAGGACATGGCAGGTTTGCGTCTCATTGCATCACCAAAGCAGAGGACGACATGTGTCAATTATGGGTACTTAAATTTCCCACCTCTGATGAAGCTCGCAATATTATTTCTTTTTCGTTTCAGAATTAAAGCTAAACTAAGCGAGTGCCGAAGGTCTAAGAATCTTATGTCTCGAGGCCAAGGCAAAGCAGAGGAAGACATAAAGTCGATTATGGGTACTTAACTTCCCCAACCTCTGATGAAGATGACCTTGTTGCTCACCTTCGAACAACTATGGCAGTTTAAAAAAAAAATATATATATAATAAAATAGATGTCGGCTCCGTTCAGGAGAACTAATAGGCATTCTGTTTCAAAGTATACTACATTGCGATTAATTTCGCACTAGAAGCTTCTATGGGAAAGAATTGATGAGATGAAAAGAGACAGGACCAACTTACCTGAAAATTCTCACTAGCAGTATTAACGTTTGGTTGACTTGCCTTCTAATTAATGACTTAATAACTAATTCTAATTTGGATCTTATTTAAGAAGACTGGAGTATTTGATTAAATATTGGAGAATAATCTTTAATAAGTAGATTCCCCATTTGGAGAAGCTGATGTGACTTATTAAACTACTAGAATTTTAACAAGAAGCATGAGAGCAATTTTTATATAAATATTAATATTGAAAAAGCTGTGCATCAACGAGGAGCAACGCGCTCTATAATAATTTTTATTTATAAAAAATCTTTATTGCATATTCTTTTTGACTATTATAAAAGGATATTTTTATTTAAAACTTTGCTCAGATTTGATGGAATTTCTTTAGAGATCCGAATGTCTTAGATAATATCTTATTTTTGCTTAGATTTTAAGGATGATCTTTTTGTATATTTGGTGATAGTATTTCAGACGGTTAAACTAGTTTTCTTCCTATAGTTTGGTTTTTCTTTTAGAAAACGCTACGATTAATGTCCACGTTGAAGAAACTTCAAAATAACTTCACTTGAATGCGAAAATAATTTGTTTTCTGGCTTTTAAATACAGGTATTTAGTAATTTTCCTAGCAAACTCATTATTAACTGCCTATTTGATTTTTAGTGACTACAAACCTTTTATTTGGAGGTTTTTATGCCTATACCTGTGCTTGATTTATGAGTTTGCAGCTTATTTATAATCAATTAAAGAAAAGCCGCTGTTTAAAACTAGTGAATACTAAAATTCTCCATTTTTTAAAGAAAAACTGATTAAGATTTAGGCAATATCATCTGTGGAAAAACTGGGGTGCTTAAAGAAAAGCAAATACAAGAGAAAAGATCTCTAAAGAGAGTTTATACCAAAGAGAAACTAGAATGAGAAGCTTAATGCTAAAAAGTCATAAGGAAAAAGCTTAAGAATAGATAATTTAAACATCAAATGGATTTATTCAAATATTTGAACGATATCAGTTACGTTTTAATTTGCTCTTAATGGCTTTAAGAACTGAAATGGAAGATAAATAGACAAGTTAACCAAAAATTTAAAAGTTTTGACTGTGTGAAGTTTCAGGCTAACAAAAATACATATTCTTGAAAATAAGTTTACATAAGAAAAAGCCGATGATTGAAGGTATCCAGCTTGCTATTTTACTTAGAAAAAAGCTAAAGAAAGATTAAATAGCAAGCTTAAATAAAAAAAATTATAGATTTTTGTTTTTAAACATAATTGAAAAATAATTGAGTTTATATGTTAAAACATAATAATTAAATTTACATTGGAGTAACTAAGTAATTATAAAAATAAAATTTTAGAAAGTAAAAATTTCTGAAAAGCGAAAATATCCAACTAATGTAATTGTAAAAGGACCTCCAACTTTATTTATTACATATGGTAATTTAACCTTTTTTATTTGAAAATATTAGTAGTTTGATAAGAAATACTTACAAAGATTTTAATTAACTTAAAATAATCCGCATTTAGTTAGTAGTTATTTTGATATTTTAGTATAACTAAATTTTAAACAAATAATGGTTTGAAATAGATTGGTTTTAAAAATAATAGAAAGCCAGATTCATTTATTAAGAAAAGTAAAGCTTAGATTGTTTTGAATAGACTTAATATGTTATTTAAGGAAAAGAAACTGAAATTTGTTTAGAATAATTCAAATAAATAATTAAATAAAAGCATTTGAGTAAAGTGGACTTATTAATGATTTAAAAGGATTATTAAAAATAAATAGCCAAATTAAAGCTAGAAAAATTATATGATTCTGAAGTACCAATTAAAAATCAGTAAAGTAGTAAAAAATAAATCCATAGATCAATTTAACAAAGTTTAAATAGAGATTTATTTGATATTTTATAATTTGTGTAGAAACATAAATGATAAATGTTTATAAAGAAGAAATGAAGAGTTCTATTAAAAAAAAGCTAATTGAAATAAACAAAAATTTAGTAGCAAATATAATGTGTATCTTGTAACAAGAAGTAATTAAAAAAATATATTACAGTAAGACCTATATTTTGATAATTGTAACGTTTAATTAAATTTAAAAAAGAATAATATTTATTTAAAAAAAATAAAGAAAAAGCATAACAGAAGTATGACAATAGTTGTTCACTAATATTCAGTTAAAAGAAAATTAACACTTGTAATAAATTTATAATTTAATTAACTAGAGTGAGTAAAAAGTATTCCAGAAAGAATGTAAAAGATTTAGGATGTTCTCACTAGATAATAAAATTGAGAAAGCAAACATAAATTAATTAAAGAAGAAAATACTGAATATGTTTCATCTTAATTGATATAAATTCTTTGATTTTAATTAAAACAATAATCGTTTATTTTTCTTAAAGAATGTAAAGATATTATTTATTAGCTTATTTCTAATATTCTTAAATTGAAAAATTGTACAAAGAAAAAACTTGTATAAAGAAATAGTGTACCTTCTATATATTTAAAAATGCATATACAATAAAATTTAATTTAAATTGTTCTTACTAGGATCTGCTGGTACTTGGAAAATTTTTAAATTCAATAAATAGAATAAATTTTAATAAAAATGAACTACTAAAGTGTGCAAGAACTGGTAAAGCTTCAAAAGCATTTGAAGGAATTACTGTATATTCTTTACTTAATCCTCCAAAATTTTGTAAATTAAAAGATTAATTAATTAAAATATAATAGTTTCAATATGTAAGAATATTGAGACATAGTTGTAATAAATATAGGTTATACTATAAATATTACAAATATGTTGAAAGATAAAAGTTTGTAAATGCCAATCAAGCTTCTTCTTGTTCTTTCTCTATCATTTATTTTTATTTATTGTCTTGATGAAATTTGTCTTTTTTTACTTCTAGAAACTCTTCTAAAAGCACATCTTGTAGTTTAAACATTTCAATACGCTTTTTTAGTAATTTAGAATGAAAATTTTTGATTAATTTGTCTATTTTAGGAATTTGATTTTTTGAAAAATGTTTGTTTATATAGTTTTAGTCATAAAGAACTAGTTTCTTCTTGTCTTTTTCTTTAAAAGCTTTATGACTTTCAAGTTCCTCAATAATGTCCGCATAGTATTAGCAATCAAAAATATGATCAGTTTCATCAAAGTCTTAGCCACATAAGCAAATAATGCTATATCTAACGTTAATGTGGTGATTACTAAGTTCTTATTGAAAATTATAAGAAAAAGTCCTCAGTTTATAAATAGAAATAGTCTCTCTAATATAGTGTTTATTATATTTGGTATAAGTAATTTCAGGAAATACACTTTAATTATTTTCTATTTAGTCTATAATTCTTTTTGCTGTTGGCATAAGTGTATTCTTAGAGAAGCATTCCATTAAGAATTTATGTTTTATTTTTTATTCTGTGAGTTTATAAAAATCCATCTTACTCTAAACATGTGATATGTCAAAATTATACAAATCGATACATTTCTTTATATGTTTCTAGTATGGTAAATTAAATTTAGTGCATTTTTCTAATAGAAAAGCAGTATCTGAGTTAGGATTTTCTTTGCTATATTACGTTAATTTTTAATAAACGTGCATTAAATTTTTAGTTGCTATATGTGTAAAAGAAGCCAGTTTAGGTCAATAAAGCATGATTCATTGAATGTGAATTCTTAAGATCTAGACGCCTATTTTGAGATAAGTCTTTAAGATTTTGTTATCTTGTTTTTTATTCCTTTAATAGCTCACGGAGTAATATCACTTCCATATTCAACTTTAGGAAAAATAAAAGTTCTACAAAGAGTTTTGAAGCTGAGAGGGGATACTAATCCATATTTAGAAAGTATTGCAGTAGCTTTTTAAATAGCTACTCTGTATTTGGTAGATACTGCTGTGCTAGTATCTTGTAATTTTATTTTATTCCTAACTAATATCCTAAATAGGTAACTTCATCTTTTTAAGCAATTGGAATCCCATTGAGCTTTAGAGTAATAGAATGTTAGATTTCATTTCATTGATTTTTTTCAAGAATTCTATTACTTCACATTTGGCTACATTAACTGTAAGTTTTACTCCATTAAAAACTGTAGATGTAGCTTGTAATAATTTTTAGGCATTTTTCTAGGAAGAAGACAATTGGATTAAATCGTCAGCGAAGGCTCGTACTATGAAAGTTTTAGATAATATTTGAAATCCTAATTTCTTCTGATTATCTTCTAACTATCTTATAACAATATCATAGTATAAAATTGCAAGTACAGGTGCATGGCTACTTCCTTATAATACTCCATTGTTATATTTAATTGTTCTTGTAAGATATCCATCTATTATAAACTTAGCATCAACATTATCGTAAAAAGATTCTAGTGTCAATATTAGGTCCAAATGTAGCCTAAGTCTTCTAAGATGATCAAAGAGTAATTTCCTAGATATGCTATCAAACATTTTTTGCAATTAATCACTTTTTATGGGACCATCTACGATGCAAGTCTATAATTTACTAAATAGTTCAAATTTGCTAAGTAGTGGAGCGTTTACGAATAAATCAAAATTAGGCTGGATGTAAAATGTTTCGTTCATAAATATAATTATAAAGTAGTTATGTTAGTGCTTTATCATAAATTTTAAGTAGACAGTTAAAAAAATGGAAAAAAACCAGGGAATCTAAACTTTGAATTCTAACCTTAAAGATCAATCTTAAGTCTCAGTTAACTAACAAGAGCCAAGAATTCAAAAAAGATAAATCTACTCCTGTTAAGGATTGGGAAATACGGAATTTCCTAGCAAACTGAAAAAGCTTGAGAAACCCCACGAACAAGACATTATTTAGCTTTATTCATTAATTGAGAAAATGAATACCGAAATATAGATCCTGAAGGCGGAAAACTTGAATCTTCGGCTTCTTTTTTAAGATAGAAAAAAGGAAGATCAAGACTTGGTAAGTAAAGTTTAGTTTTAAATTAAAGCCTTAACTTCCTAATTTGAACTATTAGAAAAAAACCTTGAAGCAAATCAATAGAAAATTAAAGAAGAAATTCGATTACCAATCAAAAAAAACTAACTTCAATCAGAAAAGATGGAAATTGAAAAATGTAAACAGAATAAAAATTTTAATTCAAGCCCTTAATAAAACGATGCTATTGTTGTCAAAAGGCTGGACATTTTTGAGAAAATGTCCAAAGTGAAGAAGAGTTCTTGAGCAGCACCGTAAATAATTTGGAACATCGAGGAGGCTATATTGTAACTACTTTGGAGGTATTTACAGAAAGAAGCTGATATTAGATGATTCAAGTGTGACGCTAATCAAACAGGATCTTGGTAATTAATAGTAACTGAATAAATAGCTTTAAAAGGACAACAATGACCTTAGAATTTGTTTAGAGAAGCTGGAGAAAAATTACAAGAAGATGGAAGAACAATTTTATGAGCTTATTGAAGAGAAAGAAGAATTATCTCAGTTTGAAATTGATACAGATGAAGACATGTACAGTTGAGTATTGAATATAAAAACTTTTATTGTCTTTAATTTGAGGAAACATTTCCTCAAATTAAAGATGACCCTAACCCTTATAGTTAAAATTAATTAATTAAGTAGACAGTTCAATAAAGCGATAGGTCGTCAATTACATCAATTACTTTTGACTCCCTTTTTGAAAATCTGAAGAATGTTTATTTTTTTCATTGCATTAGGTATTTTAAATGTTCTAAGCATGTTATTAATGAAACTTGTAATAATTTGATGCAAATCTTAACCTCCATACTTAATAAGTTCAGCTTTTAGACCATCATTACCTGTAGCTTTATTATTTGCAAGCTAAGATATAATTTTTTTAATTTCAAATCACGTAAAAAGAGGCATATTTTATAAATGACTTAATTTCTAATTTAAGATAAAAGATTTATTTCTAAATATTCCCTCTATTTTTCTATTTAAGAAGTCAAATTCTATCTTTCTTATTTTCGAATGTTTATCTTAAATGTTAGTTTCCCAATTTTCAAATTGCTGTTGTTAGTTAAAGTTAAAATTCATCTAATTACGATTTTTTGGGTTTATTAAATTCTTAGCTTGCTTAAACATTATCTAAGCATTTTTCTTAAGATCTCTATGTTTTTCCTTAGCTTTTTATTTCTTTCATTTCGCAAATTTGTGAAGATAACGCTTATAAGATTAAATTTTAAGCTAGTAAAGTTTGGTAATTTCTTAAATATAACATCCATACAAAGCTAATGCGTTCTAATATGCAATATTATCCTTTTTTGCTTGAACAAATAACATAGCTAAGTAACTTGGCAATTGATAATAGTTTTTCCTTTTATTTTAAGATCCAAGCGCAATCTCAGCATTATAACTAATAAGATCGCAGATGAATTAGTACTAATTTTCAGCATCGTTTTAATCAAGCTACTAGAATTGATAAAATTATCCCAAAAATAGATTTTAATAATAGCTTCTCGTTTCCAAATCCTATAGTTTAGAAATTTTAAAGAGTAATCGTTATTGTTAATCTTATTCACTTCTTTTTAAATTATAATTTAATGTAATACTTAATGGAAAATGATCAGTATGCAAACCCGAATCTTGGATAACTTTATAGTCAACGAAATCATCAGAATTTAAATGTTAAGTTGCCAAGAAGTAGTCATTGTAATAGCATTAATTATTCGCTCTATGAATAAATGTGTTGGACTCATTATCATTTAAAATTATTAATTCATTTGCTTCTATAAAGTCTAGTAGTCTTTAAGTGTTATTATTGATTTCTGATGAATTATTACCGTAGTTAGGAATTAAGGCGTTAAAGTCGCCACAAAGGATAGTAGGGTTCTGGTTACTATTATTTATGATATTATTAAGGTATTTATATGCAATGTCCTTATAAATATTTAATTTTTCATTTGTAGGCAAATAACATAATGCTATTATTAAATTTCCAACTCTCACGCTTATAAAATGTCCAGGAAGATTCGAGAAATTTAATTCATTTTAACAAGAATCAAGTTACTTTTTTACTAATAGACATACTCCACTTGCACGAGTATTTGCGTTTTAGTACCAGGCACGATATTGTTCTATAACAATTGGGCAGTATGTTTATTACGTTCATGTTTCATTTATTGAAAAAATGTAAAATTCATTATCAAGGATAATTATTATAATGCCGTTTGTTTACTAGCTATTGAGCTTATATTTACATGTCCTATTTTTATTTTCTTAGATTCTTGCGCTCCACCATGGAGCCCTCCCTAATATATGGAAAATATATTTAGTCCCTTATGAATCTCTTTAAATATGTACCAGTTCTTTTTTATACTCAGGGTACTGGTGGAAATATTAGATCACAATGTAAATTACTTAAATCGACTAAGATTCTAGTAGTTTATTGTCTATTTTAATAACATTTTAGGTACTATCTATAGTGCCTTGAGTTAATTCTTTATTAATTGTTATATACCTTCCTTGAACATTGCTCATTTAATATTAGTTCCTCCTTCACGAACCTTGTCTGATAAGGTTTTATAGTTAAGGAGATTGAAAATTTTATTATCGTATTATCTTTTCATTTTCACTTTCATTTTTTCATATAATAGTGCGTTTAGCTGGAGGATATTAAATTCCATCTTCTTCATGTTTTCTTTTGAAAGGATTTTATTATTTGATAACAGTGCGATTCTAGTTTTCAATATATCTAATGTTTCTTTAGCTCATTTAATCTTTTTATCAAGGCTTGACTTTTCTTTCATTAATTATTCATTAATTTCTTACTATTTTCTTAAGTTTTACTCAAACTTTTAATTTTTACAAATGAAGTTCATATTTAGTTAATGAAAGAATTACTGGAGTTTTATATAATTCTCATCAAGCAAACTTGTCTAGCAAAATTGATTTTATTATTAAATTTTTATTGTACTAGATGAAGCATTTGAACATTAAACTTTAACTTCTATTTTTTATCCTAACTTAGATTGTCTGTTTAAGTTTGACTACTAAAGGAGTAATTAATTCCATTATTCAGCAATTTAATAATTACCTCTTAGTTTGCTTTTTAGTAGCATTCTACTTCAATAGTATCTTGATTTCAAGTTCATAAAGCTTTTTAATATCTTCTATAAAAGCTACTATTTGTATCTAAATAGGGATATAAAAGCCTTACTCTATAATATAGCCTTTCTATTACTTTTATCTATATCCTAGACTCTATCTCTTATAGTCTTTAAATTAAAGCTAGACTGTTAATCTTATATCCTTGCTACTGAACTATCTAATTATTTGTCTATTTAGGTTAAAACAAGAACCGTTTGCTTCTTTTAAGTATGTTAAAGTTTAGCATTATTTGTAGCTATAGTGAGTGAGGTGTAATTAGGTTACTATGTTTGAATAGCAATCAGTTGAGTAGACTCAAAATAGGGAGATCTAATAAAAGCTTAGTCTAGATTAGTAATATGGGAAGCTTAAAAAGTTACTTGAAGACGTTGATTGGTAATTCCTCAGATCTTAGTATGGTGATAAAGGAACTGTAATTGAAAAGTCTGTAAGATAAAAAGTTAATTCTATCTTAATAAGGAACTGTGCTCTAAAAGACAGAGCTAGATATCAATTTCTATAGACCAAATTATAGTAAAAAGTAGCGAATGTTGAATGAAGCAAATAATGGACACTAGGAATATACTTAAAATTAAGATAAAGCGAGGTATTTGGATAATCTCATATTTGTCATTAGTTGTTTGACTGGTTTTGTCTATGAATTCATCTAAGAAATATTTGAAAGCCTCAAATACATCCAAACGAGAGATTCTTATTAGTGATGTTAATTTCTCTAACTCTTTGATGAAGGTTGGGGAGAACATTAAATAGCTGTCTGATTTCTACTTAACTTCATTGCTAGAATTGCGATATGTTTGTAGTTAGAAATGCTTGATAAACAGAAAAAGAAAATATATAGTGGACTAATCAAGCTTTGGAAGCTTTTTTTCGCTATATTTTGATGTATATAATATTAAGCCTGATACCTAGATAAAAATCAAAGAAACAGAAAAGATGAAATACGGAATATCCCATCAACGCAAGATCTTTGAAATTAAAGTTTCTCAATGAGTCTCCTATTTCTTTTAACATGCTGAATATAACTGCCAAGTAAAGCTGACTAGTATAAGAAAGTTTAGCCTGCTTGCTTTCAATTTTGTATATTAAAAGTTTAGTCTCGGAGCTACGCTACAATGAGGAGTCAAATCTAGCAGTATAAGATACTACGTAACTTTCTTAAAAAAGGAAGAAAAAAGCAAAAAAAATTATCAATCTAAGCTACAAGATTTAAGGATTAAGGATCATGTATATCATTTACTTAACTAATAAGTAGATTCTGGAGCTTAAGACAAATAACATTAGATAGATTTATTTTAAAGCTTTTCGTAAAAGAAAACAGACAACTTCATTTTATTCTTTTTTAGAAGATTTACAATATTGAGGCTAGGAAGTAGATTTACCTTCAAAGTAGCTGCTTGCTTATATGAATCAATTAAGATAGTTAAGTTGTTGGTTCAATTTCTTTCAGCTTATCTAATAAAAAAGTTTATGCTAAAGAAAGACAAACTAAGTGTAAGAGTAAGGAACTACATATCAATGAGCAGTAAATTGAAATTATCAGAAAAGAAAGCAAGTTCAAACCGACCAAAAGAAAACTTTAAAGTACTAGCCTCAGAGCTAATAAATTAATTGAAGTATCTAATTGATTATTTATTATATTGGAGCGTTACTAGTTAAATTAATAAATTATTAAGATTACTAGACTCAGTTCTTTAATTAAAGATAGCCTAATTCTATATAATACTTCTTATTATGTATCTTAATAAATTAACAAGATACTTTAAACCTTTAAATATATGATGTATTTCATTCTAAGCTTTGATTTACAAGAGATTTGTTAATAAGTATCATTAAACTATTTTAAAAATAAAATCTAGCTTTAATGATTTTTTAAGGTATTTAATATTTTATATTTGCTTTAGCTTTGAGATTCTAGGAAAGTCAAATAAAGTAATATGATCTCAATGAAGAAGAGGGAAGTTAAGCTGATAGAATTTTAAAGGATTAGGTCGATGAAGTTTTTAAGAGACAAAAGTGTGAATGTTGTTGTAATTTTGGGATTTAAATTTATGCCTATTAAATGGTTTTGTAAATGGATCAGCAAATTCAAGTCTAAAATATTGCAAAGTTGGAGAAAAAGATAGCAATTTTTATATCCCTTAGAATATAAAAAATAAACGCAACTGAAAATTTTTGATTTAAGATAATCAGAAAAATGAAAAACTTAAAGAGTATGTACAATTATGCTACTTCGAAAATTTAGATCTCAAACTATTACACAAATGTTTCAATCTAAATTTTATAAAAGCTATTGAATAATTGTAGTTCTAGAAGGATTTATATTTTTTCATTTTTTCAAAAGGACAATTCTTAGATTTATAAGTTCAAAGTAGACATTTTGGTAACCGCTTTGGACATGTACATTTCTCATTTACTCGCCTTTTTTTTATTTATGACTTTGATTAATTAAATTTTAGTGACTTCCTTTTTTTTCATTTAGGAACACTAGAATTCTATAATTATTTAATTCTTCTGTAAAACTTTTTTTATTCAATTTTATCTTAAGAAACACTTGTTAAACCTCGCTTAATATCCAATTTGTAACTACTTGCAAACTTAAATATTTTTTAAATACCAAGCATGCTTTTTCGTTGCAATTGATTCAGAAAAAATTGTAAATTAGAAGCTATTTCATTCTAGATTGCAAATGATATTCTTGAACCTTTTAATTAATAAACTTCAAATCAAGCTTTAAAACTCTTATCTTGTAGGTTTAATTTATTTTCACTTTCATTATGTTTATTCAAATCCTTTCTTTTTACAGCTAAAGACTGTATTCTTTTTTAATTCCATGACTAAAGCCAACTAGACTAGGATTTCTTGTGACATTAATTTTAGTTTTAAATAACTTATATTATCTCATACTTATTACAAAGAAACACATTATGCTATTTTTACTCCTTCTATTAATTCAGTAAACAATAATAGAAGATATTAAAAGCATATTTTCTATCTTAAAAGCTTATAATTTTTCTTAATAACAAACAACTGATTTTAAGAAAGAGAGTATTAATAGTGGTAACAATAAAATATAGATTTGTATAGAATAATAGAAAAGAAGTAAGTGTAATATAAAGTAAAATCATTTAGGTATTATTCATTTGAAATTATAATTCAGAAATAACATAAATAATAAATATAATATTAGTTTGCTATAAAAAGAGAAAGCGATCTAAGTGTATTCATTATTATATATATAATAAAATGGATGTCGGCCGCGTCAGCCAAACTAGTAGGTAATCTGGTGCAGTTTATACTGCATTGCAAGTAATCTCGCACTAGATGCCACCACGGGGAAGGGTGGATAAGCTCTGTTGAGACGTACTTAACTTACTCCGAGGGTTCTCTCTAGCAGTATGAAAGTTTGACTGACAGGCCTTCTAATTACCGACTTAATAACTATCTCTTATTTGGGCCTTATTTAAGAAGACTGAAGCATTTGACTCAAGATTCAAGACTAATTTCTAATAAGAAAACTCTCCATTTGGAGAAGATGGCATGACTCATCGGATCTCTAGAATTTTAACAAGAAACATGAGAACATTTTCTTAATATTAAATACTAATATTGAAAGAGCTGCGCGCCAATGAGGTGCTACGCGCACTATAATCATTTTTATTTATTTATTGACTAATCTAATATCTTTATAAATTAAAGAGAAATTACATTTAAATTAATAACTAATAAAGCTAAAAGGATAAAATTTTAAGTATCTTAATACTTTTACTAAACATATAAGAGAAAAAATACAACAATATTTCTACAAAGTAGCTACTAAAAAATTTATGAGAATGAAAACAGCTAAAGTATATACTGAATAATTTGGTAGTCTTTAACAATTTCCACAAATTACTTATATGAAATTAAGCAAATAGTATAGACGAGAAATTATCAGTATATATAGACTTAGAACCTAAACTTATAATTTTCGTAAGGATCTTTAAGATCGTTATTATCCCATTGATAATCCCTGGAGAGTTTGAGACTTTCGAGTATATCTTTAAATGTGTGTACTATTCTAATATAATGAATTGATTATCGGAAAAGATCGGAAATTATGACTTAAGGCACCTTATACTATACGATCAAGAATATCTAAACTCAATTTCAAGGTCTAAATTGGAGTATTTAGACTTATAGATCAAAATATTTCACAAGAAGCTAATGACAAGGAGACTTGGGATTCTAGAAATGGAGAAAGCAAAAAAGGAAGAAGCTAAAGATGAATAGAAAGAAGAACTAATTAAAGAAAAATGATGAGATGTAAACAAGATTAAAAGACAATTTAAAGACATTTACTAACGTCTATAATTGAAAGAAGCAATTCTTACAATTAAAGAAGTCAAAAACTCTTTTAGTTAAAATTTAATTGAATCAAATTTTCCCGTACCTCATATTATATCAAATAGTTCCATTCCTTGTCTCTCTACTCCTATTATTCTTAACTTTCTAATACATATTTATCTACTTTCCTTGTATTCTGAGCATTTTTCTATGTCTTGCATCATTACAGAAAGGGCATTTGCTTGTCGCAACTAGGTGTCTTTCTTTTAAACAATCCTGGCTCCCATTACATCTCGTTCTTATTCTAAATATGTAGCATATTTCTTCTTTTCTATTTTTATTGTATCTCAGGTAGTTGGGTGGTCCTACTACATATTCATCAAATCATGTTTTTCTATACTGTAGAGTTGTTATCATTTACTCCATTTTCTCTATCTTCTATGTATACTCTATGTTCTCAAATTTCACGATTAATGTTTTTCTTCCCTTTTTGATTATTATTACCATCATCTATAAATATATTTTTGTCTTCAATTTTTAATTCTAATTTTATTGTCGTGCAGTATTGTTCAAAAATAAAGTTCTCTTCTTTACTTAGGTCGAACATTAATCCATCTACTGTTTTTCCTTAGTTACCTATTAGTCTGCCTCTTAATCTCAGCGTTTTCTGCCATAGGTAATGTTTAAATTTCATAAACTGTAACTCGTATTCTAGCATCTCATTTTACACTTAGAAAGGGGCATCAATGATTGCTCGTAAAGATCTTCTCTATATTATTTCTAATTATTCCATCACTTATTTTCCTACAAATTATTCTCAATATGGGATTACTTCTGTCCCATAGCTGAATACTGAGCTTACGAACTTTTTTATCATTATTCCTGCATTATATGGTGTTAATCCCTTATTCATTGTTATTTTACCCAGTATTCATGTTTACATCTTTTATGCTGCTTCTAGTCTGTTCTCCATGTGTTTTTCAAAGCTAATGGTCTCCTCTATTATATGCCCTAGGTACTAAAAGGACATTACTCTTTCGATTCTTAAGTTTCCCACCTCAATAGTATTGCCTATATTTTCTCCGTTTCTATTTTCTGCTGCTTTTCATATCATTCATTTTGTTTTATCTGCAATTTCCAGTTTGTATTTTTCTAGTTAATAAGAAACTTATATAATTTCATTTTTTTATTTAGTAAAAAGCTTAAAGAAATCATTTTTTTTTGATTCAATATAGGTGAAAAACAATAGTTAACAACAACAGTTTAAAAGTATTGTAATGCTTTATTTATCATTTAAAGAGTTTATAAAGAAATAAGGTTTTCTTATTAAGAGTCTTTGATTTAAAACACAAATAAGTAGTAACTAATAAATGCATATTAAAGTTATTATAATAAGGATATAAAATAATTGAAATTGTAAAAGCTTGTACACTGTACTATTAGTTTAATATCTTGTCTCGTTTTAAGACAAAAATAGGATTTTTAAATAAATGTTTTAGAAATAAGAGATTTATAAGTAAACTAAATAAAATTTAATTGTTTAATTGTATTGAAATTATGAATCACTGGATATAGACACAGCATATACATAAATAGTGTGACCACTCATGGTCTTACAGGTACCTGTCTTGACGTCCCATAGTCTCACCGTCAGTAAAATTTATTGAGTTATTTTAATTAAATGATTGTTGAAGTAAGTTATAAATTAAAATGGAGAAAAAAGAAAAGCAATTTACTAAAAGTATTTTTTTAAGAAAACTCCTAAGAGCGAGAAACCACATTTTAGGGAAAATATCTCTACTTCATTTTAAGTATGAAATTCTACCCAACTTATGCTACTAGAAGCTTATAAACAAGATTAGCTATGACTAAAGTAAAGGTATTTTTTTAATATTTTTAGACTAAGTCGTTACTGACTCTTCACCTGTTTACTCGGTAGCCATACCAAGTGACCTGAAGTGAATTGTATCAGGTTCAGGATATCCTGAAAAATCGATAAAGATTTGGAATTTCCAGACAGCTACTCTTTTAAGAACTTTAACAGGACATACTTCTGATGTTAACTCGGTAGTGATCTCCCCTGACTCTAGCTATTTGTATCAGGATTTGCTGACTATTTCATAAAGATCTGAAACTTATAGACTGGTTCTCTCCAAAGAACTTTAACGGGGCATACTTCTATAGTTTTATTGGTAGTAATCTCCTATGACTCTAGATATATTATATCGGGATCTTACGATGAAACCATAAAAATTTGGGATTTCTAGACTGGTCAGCTTGTGCGAAATCTTGCTGGAAATTCAGGTTTTGTTTTATCGGTAATAGTATCTCAGCATAATAGGTATATAATATCAGGTTCTGGTGATAATACTATTAAGATATGGGACTTCTCTTCTGGTTAGTGTATTCGTACTCTTCAAGGTCATGCAAATACTGTATGTAGTATTCAGTTAAGTTTTGATTCAAGTGTTATATTTTCTGGTTCAAGTGATGAAACAATCAAGATCTGGAACTTTGATACGGGTGGAGTGTATATAGACTTTACAAGGGCATATATATGAAATACTTTCTATAGCATTAAGTATTGATAATATATGGTTGGTATCGGTAAGTCTTGACAAGACAATTAGAAAGTGGAGGATTTCGAGTTGAGTAACTTATAATTTGACTTAATTTAATTTTACGATTAAAGATATAAATTATTGGTTATGCATTTAAAAGGAAGTTTAATGGTAATTATGTTTGTTGTTTTATGAAGTTTTTGCTTTATATTTATTTATTTAAAAGGTTTTATATTTTTGGCTTAAAATAAAGGTTGAGTAAACAATATATGTCATTGAAAATTTGTGAGAGTATGTGATTTAAAAGTGATTATGTTGAAAAATATTTTAAATATAATTTTGGTGAATGAAGACAAATAATAAATTAAGTTTTATTTTATGCTATAAAATTTTATTGATTTATTTTTAAGTTTCATAAAATTTTAAGTTAAGCAAAAGATTTGAATGCTGTATAAATATTCATTTTTTGTGTGAAGTAGTTAAAATATTATTTATAATGGCAAAGTTTTTTATAATCTTGATTATTATTTTAAAAATTTAATTAAATGCTTCATTTTATTTATTTTATTTAAATTAAATTTTGCTTTTGATTTTTGTAATTTTATTTATTATTACTATATTATTATATTATTTAATATTATTAATTATTTATTATAATTATAACTATAAAATTTTATGATTAATATGTTATGTTTCCGATTGGAAAAATAATTTCTATGATAGTAAGTTTTTTTTTATTTATCATAATCTTTTCAATTTAAAAGTATGAAATTTCTTGAAAATGAAAAATTTTTGAATTTGCTCAGCGATTTATACTACCAAAGATTTCTGGGACGGAATATTCTTAATTTTTTTAAGTTTAATAAAGGAATAATTTTTAAATTAATTTAAAACTAAAAAATTTTTGAATTTCGAGATGCTAATTTAGTTTTTATAGTTATATGTTATATAAATTTATTAAAATATGCTATATATTGTGCTTTAGTTTAGATCTAAATTTTAATTTTAAACATATTTCGTTTCCGATTGGAAAATAAAATTTTCTTTTAGTAAGTTTTTTATTTATCATCATCTTTCAATTTTAGAGCATAAATTTCATGAAAATTAAAATTTGTTTTTTATTCCGTGATTTATACTACCAAAGTTTTCTGGGACGATTAAATTTTTTGATTTCAGGATAAAAAATCCTAAAAAGGAATAAAATTTCAAGAAAAAATAGGAATTAAAAACTTTTATATTAAAGTAGAATTTGGAATCTTTTTTGTTGAGATGGTATTTTGTAAAAATAAAAAACATCTTTTTCAGGAAAATTTTTTGATTTTTTTAATTTAAAGAAAAAAACTTTGATAAGGTAAGTTATTTTTAGAATGATTAAAAGAATTATTATTTATGTTTTGGAAAAAAATTAATTTTTAATTTTGAACTTCTTTTCGAGTAAATGAAAAAATTTGCTTTAAAAATGTTTAATGTTATAAGCATTTTTTTAATGAAAGGAATCTCAAGAAAATAGGAGAGATAATAAATAAACTATGAAATCGAGAAAAAATTATCCTTTTTTTCGTTCTGAGTTATACGCTACAAAAGATTCTCTGGATGGATAATTTTTTTTTAAAGGGATAGAATTTTAAAAGATTTGAAAAGTTTTTTAAATGACTTTTAAGAAGTAAATATAAAATAATAAATGACAATTTTAGGAAGAAGCAAAATTAGTTAAAAAGCCTCTATAAGAGTCCTTAAAGTTACCTTTTATAATAGGTATTCTGAATTGTTAAAAACTAATCTAAAAGGAGTTTAAAAATCCGTTTATAAAAATATGAACAGTCAAATAGAAAAAATGAGGTATAATGCATCCGTAATAATAAATTTTAGGCTAATCTACAAAGAATCCAAAAAACGAATTAAACAAGGATCTAAATAATATATCTAACCTAACTATATCAAATATAAAAAATCTGTTTCATTATAATAATAAGAAAAACATTACAAATTTAAAAAAGATGAGCAAAAGGACTTTGAAAATAGCTTACTACGACTAATTTATCTGTTTTTTAGTTTGCGAAAAGATGTTAATTTAGAAGAGGAAAACACGTTTTTAAGAAACAATTGCTATATTAAATATTTTTTATCTTTAAACTTTTTCTCATTTTGTAATATTAAAAAGAAAAGCTTTAAAGATAAACTTTCTGATTATAGGCAACTTAAATATATCTACAATGCATGTAGAAAATTTATTTTATCTATTTAATCTTAAAATTTGAATTCCTAATGAAGCTATTTTATTAAAGTTGAACGTTTTTGAAAAAATTGATTGATTGCTTATCATATAAAAAACATTTGCTAGTAAAATATTAAATAATACAAGTTAGCGAATGAAAGTGTAAATAATTAAGAAATCAATATAGTTTTCATTATATCAAAAAAGGTTAGAAGAAAAGCTTTAGTCTTTTGTATTAATTAAAATCATTCAAAAACTGTAAGTTAATAACTATTAGAATTATATCTATAAAAAATGGGAAATATTTCGTACAATATAAAAGAAACATATATAACATAATAAAAAGCAAAGATTTTACTAAGCCGAAAAGGCTAAAGTACACAGATTCATAAATAACCTTAATAATGAGCTATTTTTGTTATATTCTAAATTATTAAACAACTAAATTATAATTTATAATTTAATTAATTAATTTCAAATAAAAAGGTTTTTGGATTGGAAACTCCTTTCCGATTACACGACCCGACATTCTCTTTTTATGAATAACAGGGATATCCTCTTGTGCTCCAAGGCACAGCTGCCAGGGAGCTCCATCGCTATGATCAGCCAGTCTTCAAGCTCCTACCAAGAGCGGATAATCTCAAAGACAGCGTTCCCTTCAGAAAATGACTTTCACATGGACTTTCTCAGCGACAGGAAAGGAACTTATTCCTAGCCATAAAACCAGAAAGTGTTGTAACGAAGGTCATTCTCAACTCCCCCCATCTTTTCAACTATAATTTATAATTTAATCATTCCTTTAATAAAAGTTTGATTTAATATACAATATAGTATTCTTTAGTTTAAGATACTAAACATTCATAAACATAAAAATATTCAAAATGCTTTATTTAATATAATTTTTAAAAGATTAAGCACTTATTTCAGTTTAAAAGGTCTTATCAAGAATATAAATTAAAATGTTTTCATATTCATTTTCTAATTAAACAGTCACTACTTTTTGTTCATCGATCTATTGTATTGATATTTTAAAGATTGTAATTATATTTATTTATAAAGTATGATATCAACTGAAACTGCTAGATTATTTAAAGATAAAAACTTAGTTCTTAAAGCAATTCTTTTATAAGATAAACAGTGATAGATGATATTATAGTTTAAAAAAGAAAACTTTTTCTTGAAGTTTAATATGAATTTATCAAAAATAACATCTAAAACAATGCTGATTAAATATTAGGATCATTTATTCCAGACTCAAGTTATAACAAATTTCATCGAGATCTTACTAAGAAATATGTAGGTCTAAAAGCGCTAACTCAGTATATAAGAAGCATACATTTTATCTGGAAGAATAAACTAATAATTTACTAATCTTAATGAAACAGCGAAACGATTTTGGAAAGACTTCAAGTCTAATTTGTGAAAGTTTAAAAAAAGAAAGCAAAAAAGAAATTTTTACTTCTAAATGAAGATGCTAAAGAAATGTTTTCACATACTAAGAAAATTCAAAACCCTAAAAAATTAATTAAATGAACTTTGATTAAGAAATCAAAAATAAATCCGTCGATTCATGGGAGAATTGCACTTTTAGCAAACATTCTAATCTAACTCAATAATAAATAAATCTTAGTAATTAAAAATAGATAAAACATAAGATAGTATTTAAGAAATTAAAGATTATCCACTTTCATATTTATAAGGATTTAATCTTTTTACCATACAAGAAACACAAAAAATTATAAAAGAAATAACGAATGGAGAAGCAGCTGGTCCAGACAGAATAAAAAGTGAACTTCTGAAATATGGTGGATAATATTAATTAATAATTCTTCACTCTTTTCTGAATAATATGTTTAGATTTGGAAGAATCCCTTAGGAATTAAATACATTGGCGGTAATTTCATTATTTAAAAAGGAAATAAAGATGACTGGAAAAACTGACTACCTATTTATCTTGTTAATATTATTATAAAACTATATGATAAAGCTTTAACAAAAAGACTATACAATCTGATTTATTAGAGAAATTTGATTCGCCCTTCATAAATGGGATTTATGAAAAACAGATAAACAACTTAATAAATTTGAATAATATAACAAATAATTGATAACTATCGGAAATGTGCTAAAGGTAAGACTAAATTGATAGCAACACTGATAGATGTTGAAAAAATGTTTGACTCAATAGAAAGAAGACTCTTGTTTGATTAATTTAAGAGAGTTAAACTACCACTTGGACTAATAAAAGCCTTAGAGTTGTTTTACAAAAACCTAAATTCTTCATTTAAAATAGATGGAAAGAACACCAGAACATTATAATACAACAATGGAGCTATGTAAGGAAGTTCGCATAAGCCAGTTTTAGCATAATTGTATTAAGACATAGTAATTAGATATTTAGAAAGTAAAAGTACCTAATTGGGTTTCAATTGTCAGGGTTGGAGTATTAACTTCGCATGCAGACGATGAGCAGATGATCTGATTCTTCTTTCCAAAAGTGCAAAGTAGATGAAGGAGTTAATAAATGAAACAAGTAAGCATTTTAATAAACGCACTTAAAGATCAATGCTATCAAATCTGAATGCATCTAAATTTTAAATTTATGATTAGATAATTAACCAATTGTTTAAAAGGAACTAGTAACATATTTAGATATAATGCTACATCAGAAAAATAATTTTAATCCCCATTGAAAAGAAATCTTATTCAAATATTTAGCTGCAATGAAAAAAGCTGTTTTTTAACTAATGAGATATAAGAATGTGACTCCTTGACATTTTAAAACTTTAATCAGACTTTTTACATTACCTAAAGCAGAATATGGAGGAGAACTAGTACCATGATGTATTCAAAAAGGAATAACTGGAGTTTTGAATAGAATTGAATCAAGTAGGAGAATTATTTCAAGAAAAGCATTTTAAGCAGCAACTTCAACATTAATAAGTTATGTTTCATAGATTTAAACTGGTTATCTTTCAAACACATCATGGCAATAAAGTTTTTTAAATTCTATTATAAAACGAAATAAGAAAGTATTGATTTTCAAACATCGACAATAGGCTCTCTTTTCATTACCAACTTGACAAAAGGATTTCAATACTATGATCGAGTTTAGCAATTATCAGACCTTTATAGTATCGACCTGTAGAATTCCAAGATTAGTACAAATTAAAAAATTTTTACTAAATATATAAGAAACAAAATACAACAATATTTCTTAAATACAGCTACTCAAAAGTTTAAGAGGATGTAAAAAGCTAAAATATATACTGAACAGTATAGTAATCTTAACCAATTTCCAGTAATTACTTACACTAAGTTAAACAAATAATTTAGACAAAAATTATCAATATAATAAACTTAGAACCCAATCCTATAATTTTAGAAAAGATCTCTAAGATCATCAATATCCTACTGATAATCCCTACTGTATGTGTGGAGAGTATGGTACATTTTCTAATACTATTCTAATATAAGAGATTGACTATCGTAAAAACCTGGGAATTATCACTTAAGACGCTTTATAATATATAGATTAATGATTTATAAACTTCTTTCCAAAGTCTTATTTGAGATATTTAGATTTATAAATTAAAATATTTCACAAGAAACTTATATCAAGAAGACTAGATTATTAGAAATGGAAAAAGCAAAAAAGGGAGAAATAAAAGATGAGACTATAACAAGAGTAATTAAAAATTGATGAGATCAAGATTATAATTAATAAAACTTAGATAATATAAAGGAGGAAATATCTAAAAGGAATTTAAGTTTTAGGTAAACTGAAGGGAACTTTAGCTTTATTACTTTAATAGTATAAAATTCTAAATGAAAGCAAAATATAGTCTAAAATAATCCTTTATAATAGTAAGATAATAATATTAAAAATGCTATATCAAAATAATTCAATAATTATATGCTTAGCTAGAATTAATTATCTTTGTATCAATTAAAAAATAATAAAGAGGATGCTTTTCATAACTTTGATATGAGTTTTAAATAATTGGCTAACAATAAGCATTTTATTACTAGATTATAAAAATATAAAAGTTTACATTTGATAATTAATGTCTACAATAACTAAGCAATAATTTAGTTAATTAAAAAGTAAATATAGCTAAGCATATCTTTAGAGATAACTGTATAAAATAAAATCAATTATTTTATAATTGTCAATTAAAGAAATT
This sequence comes from Loxodes magnus, assembly GCA_946699065.1. Classification (NCBI taxonomy): domain Eukaryota; phylum Ciliophora; class Karyorelictea; order Loxodida; family Loxodidae; genus Loxodes; species Loxodes magnus. The sequence continues at coordinate 87,341 of CAMPDV010000484.1, forward strand.
TAATTATAGGCCATTTTTATTAATTTGCTAATAATAGGAAAATTATACTTACATAAAATATTTAACTATAGTTAAATTACTTTATTTCTTTTGTTTAAAAACAGATTTTAACTAAAATAATCCTTTAAAATTATAAATGCTAAAAGATTAACTTTTATTTTATTTATCCTATCATTTTTATTATTTATATATATCATCAGTTATATTAGAAAATTTTCCTATTTTAGCTTAAAAATAGCAATAATAACTGATAATTATTAAAATAATTTATTTTAATTTTAAAATTCTTAATTTAGAAATCTTATTCCCTATTTAAAAGTTTAAATAATAAGTCGTAATAATAAACTATAAGAGTTGAAATATTAATCTGTTTATGGGTTTTTAATATAATCTATTTTCTTTTCACTCTAGTTCTTAAAAATCTTTAATGGTCTTCTAAATATTATTGATGGAATACTCCTATGTACTTATCTAATTCAATTATCTTATCTTTTGTAAACTATTGATTAGTATAGTATAACTCAAACAAAACAAGTCTTTTACACTATTTTCCATTAATTATTTTAAATTTATTAAAATTTCAGTAAAAAGATTACGTTTGAAAATGTGCCCAAATGTATCTAATTCCTAGCAACTTAAACAAAGTTTATTGAATTGAATTTTGATATATCGATGATTCAGTTCGTATTTAAAGTTATAAGTATAAGTAATTAGTTTTTAGATTGAAATAGTTTCTTAAATTAGATGTCTATAGTATTTAGCGTATATTATTAAAGAGAAAACGTTTTATATATTTCTTATTAAATCAGCAAATCTTTTTGCTGTTGACATGACTGCATTTCTTTAAAGTCATTCTTAGAATGAATATTTTTGAATTTTAATGCTTTTATGCTTGTTAAACTCTTTGAAATCATCAATTATAATAACTATTTTCAAATATTCATAAGTAAGCAAGGTTTTGATTATCTTGCTTCAGATTTTTTTCTTTGCTCTGATTTTGAGAATAAAGATTAAAAGGTGTAATTTTTATCTTTTTACTAAATAGAATTATTTTTACTAAATTGGAGCTAGCATTGCTGATATTAATAATGAAAGGTAAAACTCAACTAGTATTCCCAACACTTGTGCAATATTTAATGACTGATAGATAGCTAATCTAAATCTTTCACTTACACATGTTGCTCCTATATTAAAATACCATTTTAGGCAAGAATAGTATGTTTCATTATAGTAAAGCAAATAATTCAAATAACGGTCTATTAAGGAGGAAACTTTGAAGCGAACATTTAAAATCTTTAAATTTTAAATTTAGAAGTACCCTTAAACTATTGCTTGCTTTCTTTTTCTTATTTCAGAAATAGAAATAAAAGGCAATTTGAGTAAGGTTTGATATTAATAGGAATAAAGTAAATAGTAATAATTTAGTTTCTGTTTGTAATTATCTAATAATTAGCTATACTTTTGGATTTTGTAGAAGTAAAATTGGTTATAATTGGTTTTTGATATGTTTTAATAGGTATAAATTAAACTGTAGGTAACTGGAGCTATACAAATGGAAATCGAAGTCTAGAAAGAGCAAACAAATCAAGGAAAATAATTCAAAATAAAAAATAAATGTTTCTGATGTGGATGCGTATGACATTTTTATCGGAAGTGCTAGAAATTCTAATAGACATAAAGAAAATATTGGATAAAAGAATAACGAAAAAAGAAAAAAGAAGAAGTAAGAAGCAAGAATGAAAATAATATATTGCAAACCGGATGGTTCAATATACAAGATCAAGATGAACCATATCAAGTAAAAGGAAGGAAAACCTGGAGAAACCCGAGTTTCCAATCTCGCTAAAATTGAACGTCCCAAAAATTTATATTTAACAGCAGGGAGTATGAACTGCAGTCCTCCTGACGGGGTTGGAAATCCCTAAAACGGAAAGCTCAAAATTAATACTATTATTATTAAACTGTAGGTAGATTAGAATGTAATATTTCGAAAATATAAGTTAAATATTGAATAAATTGATATTATATGACTACTATTATTGATAATAGCATAAGTTATTAAAGAATTAAAGAATAAGAACTAATTTTAAATTAATTAAAATTTAGGTTTTTGAGTAAAAATATGTAAATATTGAGTATCTTAATTTGATGGTATAGTAGTAATAGTAGTTTAGATGTTGACTTACTGTTTATATAGTTAAATGTTATTTAAATAAAATAGAAATGTTAAATAACTATGAACTTATAAATAAATAATTTGTATATTTAATTTAAAAATAATAAATCTAATTAGTTAAGTTATTATTTTATCAAAAAAGATTAATTTAAACTAGTCATAAAAAATATAAAAGGAGTATAAGGGATTATACTAGTAATATTTTAAAAGTATAAACATTATTATTCATTAAAAATAAATATAATCAGTAAATCATTAGTCTATTATTCATTATTTAACTACTTTAAGTAAAAATACTAGCAAATCATTTTATCCTTTTTAATCAAATTCAATTATTTATCTTTTATTAAATAACGCTAATTTACTTTTATTTCCCACTTTAAATCATCAAAAAAGAATTGAAAAGATGATGGGACCTGAAAATGGCATTCGTTACTAAACTTTCTGGTTTTGTGGCTAGGAACAAGTTTCTTTCCTGTCGCTGAGAAAGTCCCTGGTGAAAGTCATTTTCTGAAGGGAACGTTGTCTTTGAGATTATCCGCTCTTGGTAGGAGCTTGAAGCCTGGCTCCTCATAGCAATGGAACTCCCTAGCAGCTGTGCCTGGAGCACAACAGGATATCCCCGTTATTCATAAAAAGAGAATGTCGGGTCGTGCAATCGGAAAGGAATTTCCGGTCCAAAAACTTTTTTAGTTGAAATTAATTAATTAAATTATCAAAAATTATGACTAAATAGCATTAAATTTATTAAAAAGCCTTAATTAATTTAAAACTTTCATAATCAAGGAATTCTAAAAACTTTTAGAATAGTTAGCTAGATATCAAAGTATTTTTAAATCTATTTTATTTATTAAACTTTTAGAACTAATTTATATTATATTTTTATTTGCTACAGTTTATGACATTTTAGCAAGTTTAAACTAAATAAAACTATTCAACTTTGTAGCATAAGATTAATTATTTAATAATAATAATAAAACTTAAGCAATTCTTTTTTACTTAATTGATTCATTAATATCCTATAAATATCATCTCTCTTAGGACCAAAGTTTTTCTATTAGAATTTATTAAATTTTAGATATCTTTATTGCTCTTTTTATTAAATTAAATTAAGATAGCTTTTTAGAATTTAAACCCAAAATTTGCTAAAAATAAGAATATTTATGTAATTTTTAGTTTTAAATGTTTTAGTAATTGTATACTTATTTATAACTTTCTAAACGCTAAACTTTTTCCTTAAGAAAGGTTTATTTGTAATTGCCTTACCCATTTTAGAAGTCTTTAAATTCTTTAATATATAATAATATTTATTTAATCTTAAAAATAGTTCTTTAATTTATATAAAAACTTTGCTTTTTAAAAAGATATAAAATTTATAGAAACTTGTAGTTAAATATGTTTAAATTGTAGTTCCTTTTAGGACTGAATCTTAATATTAATTTTTTCTTCTTAAAGTTAATAAAAAATCTTGGGATTTGTGACTTTCTTTCTCTTTACTAGCGATTATCTTGAAATATTATTACTAAAGAATCCTTTAAGATCTAACTCATTTTTTACTTCTAATATTTTTAGATTATAACATTAGTTAAAATATCTTTTTATCTATTTTGTTTTAAGAGGAACTAAATTTAAAAAATAAGGATTATCTGCTAATTGAATGATATTTTGCTTTTTTAATTTTATTTGTTATAAACTATAAAGTTTATCTTTATAAATTATTATCTTTGAGGGTTATTTTTAAAAAAGATGCCAGGATTCAAACCAGGATTTTTCGAGGCTCCTAAAAAGTAGGAGTTAAGGATATCCTAGAAGGAGTAGGAAAAGGGTTAAAAATGTTACCCATCGGGATGAGTTTCCCACCTTTGAAGAAAGCTTAATAGGCTAAGAATATTATGCGCTCGGAAGTCTTTGAATCTCACCTCATAATAGTAAATAAGCTATGATTAGCTGATTAAAGTGGTGCTATGCCTCCAGGAAGAGATCAAAAAGTTGAAGAAAGACAATAAGAAGTTAATGGAAAAACTTGAAATTGCAGAGGAAATAGAATCGAAACTCGTGACCTTAGAAAGAGACCTTAATGCATTTTGAAATATATCACAAGTTAATCTCAAAACTAACAATAGAAGCAGAAAGAACTGATCAGCAAATTAGAAAAAATAGAAGAAAATCAGTAAAAATTGTAGCTTTAAATGTAATTGAAAGAATAAAGGAATGATCCAATGATAATTGAAGGTGAAAATAACTCAAGATTTAAACCTAAATTTTTATTTTTATTATATATAATTTAATTTAAATAGGAGGGAAAGCCATCTCCTTCGGCTGCTGCTTGGAGGCCCAGCAAGGCAACAAAAAAATGAGTGTGGACGGAGGATAAATCGGAAGAAGAGAAATCAATAACAGGAGAAGTAAGATGTGACAAGCTGGAGAACTCTGAGTGCCAGGAGGAAACTTTCTTCATCATAGGTCGGGGAAACGTACCCGTAATCGCATATTGCATCCTATGCTTTAGAAGGAAAAATTACAGAGAAGTACCGTAGGAAGAGAAAACAAGGAAAGAGAGAAAAGAGAGACCTATAAAAAAATGTTCGACATTAGATAAAATTAATTTAAAGAGCTGCGCACCAACGAGGGTGAAAATTAAGTTAAAAATTAAAAATAGTTATTTTTTTGACTTATATTGATTAAAATATATAATAATTAAAATTTATATGTGCTTACCATATTTCATATAGGTAATAAAAAATGTTTTGCAACTTCCATCTCAATAATCTTGATTTAATTATCTTTAATCATTTTCTTCTTCGCTTGCTCACTTGTCAAAATTATTCCATTAACTCTTCCACTTGTTCGGTTTTTTACTCTAAAATTTAAATTCTTCTTTGAAGCAATTCTGAATGAAAGTATTTATTTCTTAAGTCAATTTGTTAAAGTTATCTTAGAGTATGGGAGTTAGGATTAATTTAATTTTATTGTAAGTTATAAGTTTAAGTAAATCATAATTTTTCAGCTCTTTAAATTCTTCCATTAAATCTTGCAAGCTTCACTTTAAGAAACGTGTTAATAGGTTTCTTATTCTCTGGAAATGCAAATTTCAGAATGCTTTATTTAACAGTCCCTATATTTCAAATAATACTAAAAATTGTAACTAAAGGTCGTTAATTTGAAAATTGATACTATTTCTCGATTCATTGTCTTTTTTAATATTGTGTAAGTATAAGTTGGAAATTTCTATTAATCAATGTTATTATCTTAATCTTCAAAATAAATGCGTGCAGTAGGCATCGCACTCAACCTTCCTATCACATCTGAATAAAATGTTTATTCTATTTTATTTAAAGCTTTGTTTAAAATGATTTGCTACTACTAGCATCTTAAAGTTCTATTTAAAAACGTTAAGTCATTTATTTTAAATTCTTGAAATATTTAAGGTTACTGTTCTTTGCTAAAAAGAAACGCTACATCAAAGTTGGGATCCGTTTAAGATTCAGTGTAAAGTTTTATATAGAATTTGAAATATTACATTGCGATGTAATTTTAAAGGGATAACCAATTCAAGACAATGGAGTAAGATTCATTAAGCGTATAATAAGACTTTGTAAAGCACATCTTGCTACTTTTCTTTAGCTAGTGATTATATCATTTTATTTTTTATCTCTGAAGAATAGTTCAAGGAATTATTTCTGCCCCATGCCGCGCCTTCGGTAGTATAAATATTCGAAAAATCTATTATATATTAATTGACGCTTTTTATTGCCATTAAATTTGCAGTCCCTAGTCCCTGTACTTTTTATATCTTATTAAGATTGCCTGTCTTCAATAATTAATTATTAAATAGCATCTCCAATGTAGTGAGCTGTAGAGAGATAAAAATTATTGAGATAAAATGCAGGATTTTAAATGCTTAATGATACCTTTAAAACTCATGATGGCAAAACTGAAGCTGATGTGTTTTTAGTGCTCGTTTTTAATTTCCAGAAACAGACGTAACATTACAAGCAGAAACTGTACCTGTTTGTATTGTAGAACCAATATTTGGATTTGGATGAAGCGTGTAAATTAGCGAGGTGTTTTAGGACTATTACCTTGCAGCATAATTAATAACGCATTTTGAAGAGAGAAACTTCCAGATAACTAAAACTGATTAATATCATCTTTCGTACATCTAGAGCCTGATGCATAGAATAAGCTTTTAAGATCAGAGGGGAAATAAAAAATATATGCTTTGAAATGGTTTAGTCTTACCTAGCATGTATTCATGGCACTTTAATGGCTTTTTATAGATCAGGAGAAGACATATATTTAACCTACATATGGCTAAGATAAGTACTGTATAAATATCTCTAAGAGAATAATCCGTGAAAGTTCCTAACTTGGTAAGCTTTTAGTAGAAATTGTGAGGAATATAGCTATTGGAATAACTGATGATGAAGAGAAATAGTTCTCTTGAGCAGCTTTAAAGTATAGAGATTATATAAATTTTCTTGATCCAAGTGACTATGACATCATATTTTATAATATGAAAGGTTTTGAAATAGTAAAGCATTCTTAAATAACCGACTTATGGTGTTTTGTCTATGGTTTAATTTTTAGTCATCAATAAAATATAACAGTTGATGGATTATCTGACTAAATCCTAAGAATGATTTGGGAAAGATTTGCTAGAAATATTCCAAGTCTTTAAATGAAAAGCATATTTGAAAGAGACTAACTGATTGAATATTTAGACGAAAAAGCATGAAGTTCAGTGCAAAATACGACAATAAGTTGAAATTTTTTATTTGGTTGCTTCAGAACAGTATTTTAGAACCGTGAAGAATGCCTAGCATATATGCTACTTAGAAAAATTTATCTTTAGTAAGGTAAAATTGTAAAAATTTTAATGGAATTATTACTCTATGTTTAGTAATCTCTCCAAGTGTGAAAAGCTCCTTAAGTAATGCAGGAGTTGCTGAATTTATTCTAGGAGCTAGTAAATTTAATAGATGTGCTGTTTGAACAGGAGAGTGCATTAACTCAAAGATAAACTAATGTAGAAAATTACTTATTATGAGTTAAGCTTCAAGAAGCTGTTAAAAAATTTACTTATGAAGCTATCTTTGCGTGTTTTTTGCCTGTCTGAAGGTAAAAATTATTAATTTCGACTATAGATAAAATTTCTATAAGTAGCAAATAATTAAAATTTACTTAAATCTGAGTAGCACTAATAGCTAAGAAAAAAAGATAATTTTATGTAATTTTTGATCTTTTTTAGTAGTACTTCATTAAAGAAATTTCACTTGATGAGTTCCTATAAGCTTCTTCATATAAACAAGAATTACCTATTTTTATCTATTAAATTTCAAAAATGCAATCAATTTGTAATTTTATATTAATTTATTATAAGTAAAAAAACTTATGATATATAAGGATGCGGTTCATCGACATTTTAAAACTATAGGCAGAATTTTAACAATGCAAGCAGAATATGGAGGAGAATTATATCATAGAGTGGTCGAAGAGGAGTAGAAGGAGTTTTTAATGTAATCGAATAAAGTATGATAGTGATTTCAAAAAAAGCTTTAAAATAGCAATTTCAACATTTAATGGATCATGTCTTATTAATTTGAATTGACTAATTTTCAAGCATTTTGGTAAAGAAGTTCCTTAAATTCTATTATAAAACGAAATAAGAAAGTTTTTCTCTCTTGAACGAGAATAGATTCTCATTACATTAATAAATAGAAAAAAGAATTTCAATGTTATGATTAAGTGTAGCAACTATCAGTCCCTTTAATATCGATTGGCAGAATTCTTTGAACAACACTAGATTGAAAAAATTACAAAATATGTAAATATAGCAGTATTTTCTTAATGTTGCTACATAAACATTTAAAAGAAGGAAAATACCTTAAATACATACTGGAAAATTCGGTAGACTTTTAAAATTAATAGAAATGATCTAAACAAAGTTAAACAAATAATATATATGAAAAATAACCTGTATAAATAAACCTAGAACCACCCATAATTTTCGGAAGGGCCTTTAAGATCTTTAATATAAAATTGATAATCCATATTTATGAATGGAGAGTATGAGAAATCTACATACATCTTTAAATATATATGTAGTATGAAAAATGTACATCTAAAAGATTGATAAATGCAACAACTAAGGCTTCTTATCTATATTATCAAGAATATATAAGATAATTTTCAAGGCCTTAATTGGAGTATTTAAATTTATAAATATAAATATTTCACTAGAAATTAATGTCATGAAGACTTGAAATATTGCAAATGTAGAAAGACAAAAAGGGAGAACAAAAAAAAGTAGCTAAATTATGAGATAAAGAAGAAATAAAAAAAAACATTATATAAATTTAATAACATCTATAATTGAAGGAAGCAACTCTTGATTTAAAGATGTAAAATATTCTTTTAGTTTAAATTTTAAATTTAAATTATTTTTTAATTCTCTTTGAAAGAATATACCTTCTAACTGCTAAAAAAGAAATTTCCGAGTTCTTCATCACTCTTCAATCCATGTATCTTCTCCAAAAATAGTTATTATGCTATTTAAAAAAGTTCGTCTACATTTATTCCTGTTTTAGCTGATGTTTCTATAAAAGGAATCCCCCATTTAATAGCTAATTCTAAACCTTACTCAAATGATACTTCTCTTTCTTATTGTTTATCTATTTTAGTACCAACTAAAATAAAAATTGTTAAAGGATTGGAATTTTTTTTTGCTCTTAAAAATTCATTTTATATGTCATAAAAAGAACACTAGTTTGATACATCATAAAGTAAGCAAATTACTTATGATTCTCTATATAAACTAATTGGAACATTTCAATATTTTTACGATCCTTTTATAAGTTAAATTTACTACTTAATCTTGATTTAATCTTTTTAAAGATAATGAATTTTAAAGTCGAATCAGTCACTCTATTTGTCTTGTTCAAATTTCCTTTCTGTCAATCTTTAAAGTAGACTAAATCTTCCTATTCCTTTTAAGCTTGCTAAGAGGACTCTTTAAAATAAATCATAATCCTATTCCATTTTTTTATTAAATTCTTGTAGAATAAAAAAAATATATATACAGATAGCGGGAATACAAACCCACAATCTAATACGCACAAAAATTCCTTGTAATCACTTAACCATATCTACTTGGATAAATAAACAGATTTTTATTTAAACGCTATTTAAAAGAAATGTTAATCGATTCAGTGATAATTGACTTTAGTTAGTTTTAACTTAAAATAATATAAATAAAAAATAAAAATGAAGTTAATAATAATTTTATCGAAAGAAAAGCAAAGCTATCTAATTAAAGGATATACAAATGCAAAATTAACTAAAATATATAAAATAAAATTTCATAATTAAGAAAAAAGTAAAAAGAAGACTGATAATTATTAAAAATATTATAAAACTTAGAATATGTAATATTTTAAATTGCTTTCATCAAACTTCTTTTATAAAAACTTATCTCAGAATTTAAATGGATGATTTTGATCACTTTTAATATTTTTTTATTTTAAGAATATAAATAAATTATTATAATTATTAAATCACATTATATTAATCAAATAAATTCAAGAGAATAATGTTATGAGCTAAATATAAGTAATTGTGTAGAAAAATTTATAATATGAAGATATTATTTATAAGTTGAAATATTTTTTAAGTTTATTAAAATTACTAAAGTTACTTATTAAATCGCTATCGTTCATTAAGATAAAAATATTAAGTTAAGATATATTTAAAATATTAATTTAAAATGCTTTTCGCTTATCTGAATTGAACGAAATTAAGGTAAAGAGTATTATATAATTTTTTGAATTCTAAAATCTTTTAACTTTTTCATTCTTAGATAATATCCAAAATAACTCAATATTATTATATCAATGATTAAATATATAAATAATATCTTGTCGACTTTTATGTAAAATGTTTTAATATCTCTTTATTTCATCTTGTTTACAGGTCATTATCTTCAAAATTATCTAAATCCTTAGAATTATTAGTTTTCTTTGTTATTTTGAATTTCTCTTCTTCCATAAAAATTCTAATCTTTTTATTATATCTAGCAATAGACTAGAAAGTTTTAATTTTTAACTTCTTTTGCTTATTTTCTTTTAAATATAAATATTTTTATTTTTAGAATTTTCTGACTTTCAGTTAGTGTCAATTTTTTTTACTTTTTATTTGATGTTTCATAATATAATATTTTATTATTTTGAAGATATAATAAATTAATTTTTTTATTCTTATATAATTATCTAGATTTATTCAAAAATTGCTTAACTATATATATAATTAATTTTAATTTACTTAGTTCCACAATGTATGAAACATTTATTTTTAATTATGATATTTATGCAATAACTCATAATTAATTACTAAATAACATATTTTTATTTCTTAGATTAGTTTGTAATTTTAATTATTCAAATTATTAATTTAGTGTAACCTATTTATACTGAATAAAAATAAGATTAATTAACAATTTACATTTCTTTGCTAATTATAAAGAAATAAAACTAGAAAGTATTCTTTAGATTCTTATTATAGCATATTATTCTTTTTTCAATGCTTTTATAATACTTTAAATTAGATTAATATTTATTAATTTCTCTAAAATAATTAAAAAAGACCTATTTAACGAAAATTTTTGTCTTTTTTGATATAATATAATTAAATTATTTTAATTTATATTTCATTATTATATTTTTAAAAGCATTCGTATCTATTTTTATTCTATATTATATTATTAGATAGTTGTTCGAAGGTGAGCAACAAGGTCATCTTCATTAGAGGTTGGGGAAGTTAAGTACCCATAATCGACTTTATGTCTTCCTCTGCTTTGGTCTGGCCTCGAGACATAAAATTCTTAGACCTTCGGCACTGGCTTGACTTGGTTTCGTTTATTTTTAATACTGGAACGAAAAAGAAATAATATTGCGAACTTCATCAGAGGTGGGGAATTCAAGTACCCATAATTGACACATGTCGTCCTCTGCTTTGGTGACGCAATGAGACACAATCCTGCCATGTCCTTGAACCTCCAACAAGTAGATAAGATTACGAGTATTCTGAAATTATATCAGTATTGAACATTTTTATCAGTACTGAATAATTATACAAGTATTGAACAAGGTTTATCAGTATCTGATAATTTTATCAGTAAGAAACATTCTTGTCAGTATGAAACATTTTTTTAAAGAGCTGCGCACCAATAAGATTGCTACACGCTCTATAATCAAATTTATTTTATAACAGTTAATTTTAGAGATTAATAGTGATATAAATCAAAAATTATTATTATTACTTTTATACTTATAATGCTTATATTTTAAGACAATATAGTCTTCTTATTTTCTAATCACTTTACTTCATTATTATTACTTTAAAAATTTGCAATTTTTAAAAATTTTACATAAAATAAAATTATAATATTATCAACTTTTTTAATTCAAAATTTAAAAATTCACTCACAAAAATAAATTTTAGAAAATTTTGTTTTTCTTAATTTGGTTAAAACAGAACCAAACTTATATTATACTCAAACTTAATTTTTTTAGAAAAGTTAAATTTTTTAGCTTTCATTAATGCTTAAATATTTTAATTGAATAATATTTTCAATTTAAGACTTTTTATTAGTTAATTTTATAAAATTCATTTTTATTCAATCTTTCTAATAAATCTTTAATATCATTTTCTGAAGTTAATATTTCTAAAAGCTTTGCAAATAGTAAATCTTTAATTATAAAATAATTTATATTTTATTGCTTTTTAATTCTTTTAATATTGCTATGTATTTGTGAAATTTATATAGCACTTAGTTTAAATATCAACTTTTCTTCCTAGAACTATAATTTTAATTTTTAACTAAAAGGCTTATTTAATCAATATTCAAAGATAAATTTTATGGGAATAATAAAATGGAATTATTTGATTTAATTTTTATTACAGAGAGTCTAATTTAAATAGGGAGGGCAATCCTCACACTGATTTAAACTAAAACTCTAGTACCAGAAAGTATCCTATGTGTGAAGAACCGATTAAAAATCTTGGAGAGAACAATAAAGAAAAGATTTAGATATTGAATATCGTTTATATTGAAAGATGTCAGATACTGAGGTCTCTTGAGATAGTATTCCTTTCACAGCCCTATAGAAGACAGAATTATCAAGAGAACACTAGTATTCGAGAAAGATTTCAATTAAGAAATTTTAAGAAATTTTAAAAAGTTTACCTAAAGAGTGCGCGCTATTGAGATGTTATTCGCTATAATAAAAGCTTTTTTATAAAACATTTTTTACTTAAAATAATGAAAATTATAAATTTTATATAATTGAAGTGAATTAAAATAAATTTTACTTTATTTTATCAATCTAAATAAGATTTATTTTAAGTTAAAGTTTTTTCAATAATATTTTCATTGAAAAGCCTAAGATATCTAACGTTTTTCCTCATTTTATTATTCATAAATTGTTTCTAATATCATTATTGCTGATTCTTAGAACATTTCTGCTACATTTATTCCTTGTTTTGATGAAATTTCAAAGAAAGGTATTCCTAACGAAATCGCTAATTCAAATCCTTCTTCAAAAGCTACTTATCTTTCCTTGCTTAAATCTACTTTCGTTCCTATTAAGATGAATTAAGTTTTTATAGTGATATAACTCTATGCAACAAAATGCTCATCTTTAATTATCTTGAAGGTATCTAAGTTTGTAACATCATAAACTAAAAATATTACTGAGGTTTATCTATAGAACAATGGTGTTAAAGATCTAAATCGTTCATATCTTTTTGGACATCAAATTTATATCTTCAATTTATTTTAATTAATCTGAATTTCTTGAACCTTAAAATCCACTCCTATTCAGTACTAATAATTAGTTATAAATTTGTTTTCAGTCAATCTCTCGATTATGCTTTATCTTCCAGTTTATCAATTACCTATTAATAAGTATTTAAATAGAAAATCATAGTCATTATCCATTTTTATAATTAGCTTTTAGTTAAACTAATTTATTCCTACTTTTATATTTAATAGGATTTATAAAATAAATTTAAACTAGAATTAATTTGATTTATTATATATGAAACTTTACTTTTATATATTTTCACCAGCAAGAAATATAAGCAGTAAAATTAATTTCTATTTTAAGCCAAGAGATTGCTTGATGTTTTTACTTTTAAGAAAAGATTCCTAGGATTGAAAAATCGCTTTTAATGCATTTTTTTGGTTTCAATATTTCTCCATCGCTCTAATTTTTTTTTTACAGTATATTTAATTTTGCACATCTTGGTATATGAAATATAGTTAATCTTAATACTTGATTCTTTTTAGAAAGCAATTTTATATAATTATTTTCATTCTTTTTAACTAGAATTTAATGCTAAAGGAATAAAAAAAGAAATCTAAAAAAGAAGAAAATAGAGAACATAGTTTTAAATATTCATTTTTATAAATTTAATCATTCAATCTACAAAATTGAATAATATTAAGCTTATTTATGTGTAAGACTTTCATTCTAAATACGTTTTATCCGCTTTTATTTTCAAAGCAATTATCAGACAAATTCTGGTTTCAGATTCATGCTCTTTTAATTAAATCTGAAGCTATATAAAAAATGACTGGTAGGATATATAAGAATATTAATAATAGATTTAAAGTATTAATATTAATTTAGATTTTATATTATAAAAATATTATCTTCTTCAGATGAAAAAATTATAAATAGATAAAAATATTTCTTACTTTTCTATAGATTTGAATATCAAGATAAGTAATTATTAGTTTTTAAAAATTAAATTAAACTATATAATGTTCCGAGCTTTTAAAAATACGTGGAAAATTTATTCACTTCAAACCTTCTTCATATTAAATAAAAAATTCATATTTGCATTTATTCTATCTCTACTTTAGTTAAATTTATTTGACTTAGAATATTTCCATATAATTTATAAATTAAATATACAAATAAGTGATATAATATCTTTACTATATTTGCAAATAAAGATATTTATTTTATTTCAATATTATAAGTACCTAAATTAAGTATTTATTAAGTTATTTTTTAATTCTCTTTGAAAGAGTATATCTTCTAACTGTTATTTAAAAATCTTCCGAGTTCTTCATCACTCTTCAATCCATGTATCTTCTCCAAAAATAGTTATTATGCTATTTAAAAAAGTTCGTCTACATTTATTCCTGTTTTAGCCGACGTTTCGATAAAAGGAATCCCTCATTTCATAACTATCTCTAAACCTTACTCAAATGAAATTTTTCTTTCTTATTGTTTATCTATTTTAGTACCAGCTAAAATAAAAATTGTTAAAGGATTGGAATTTTTTTTGCTCTTAAAAATTCATTCTATATGTCATAAAAAGAACACTAGTTTGATACATCATAAAGTAAGCAAATTACTCGCGAGTATTTATATCATTTAAGTGGAGCATTTTGGAATTTTTCTGATCCTTTTGAAAGTTATACTTACTACTAAATTTTGATTTAGCCTACATAACTGTATCATATTTTAAAATCTAAGCAGACATTTTATTAATCTTTATTTTATTTCCTTTCTGACAATCTTTAAAGTAGACTAAATCTTCCTATCCCTTTTCAACTTGATAATAGAACTCTTAATAAAAAATCGTAATCCTATTACATTTATTCTATAAAAATTAAAAAGTAAATAGTTTAAAACTGCTGTAAATACATGTCTGAAATTATTTTATGTATCTTTAAATTTTATATCTTCAATTAAACTTATAATTTACACTAACTAAAAACTTTTACTTTTTAAGAGAAATTTAATCTCAAATCTAGAAAATAATATAGAAGGAATTTGATTTTTTTATCAAAGCAATTTACTTTATTTTTGCAGATCTGTTTATCTTAAATCTTTTTTTAATATTATAATTTAACATAGTTGAAAAATTCGCTGTTTAGACTAAAAAATATTAAACTTAAGAGAATAATTTAAAATATCTACTAAATAAATTATAATAAATAAAATAAATAAATAAAAATGATTATAGAACGCGTAGCATCTCATTGGCGCGAAGCTCTTTCAATATTAATATTTAATATTAAGAAAATGTTCTCATGTTTCTTGTTAAAATTCTAGAGATCCGATGAGTCATGCCATCTTCTCTAAATGGAGAGTTTTCTTATTAGAAATTAGTCTTGAATCTTGAGTCAAATGCTTCGGTCTTCTTAAATAAGGTCCAATAAGAATTAGTTATTAAGTTATTAATAAGAAGGACCGTCAGTCAAACTTTCATACTGCTAGAGAAAACCTTCGGGGTAAGTTAGGTATGTCTCAACAGAGCTTATCCACCCTTCCCCGTGGTGACATCTAGTGCGAGATTACTCGCAATGCAGTATACACTGCACCAGATTACCTACTAGTTTGGCTGACACGGCCGACATCCATTTTATATTTAATATAATAATAAAATAAAATAAAAAAATGGAAATATTAGTCTAAAAAGAAACTTCAATTTTGAATATATTAAAATATCTTTTAGATTTAATAAGCAAAACATATAAACGATTATTTTCCTAAAATGATTGTAAATTTTATAAAAATTTACAATATTCATATTTAAAAGAAAACATTGCAAACCAATTTTAAATAAGTAAAATTAATTTTTACCTTTAAATAAATATTTTTTTAATGTTTATTAAAAAGATTTAAGTCCAAAATCAATATAGGTTCAATAATGATAATCTATATAAAATATAATAAAAAATATTTATTTTTACTTTTACATGAAGAAGAAATAGTTAATTATTTTATAATTTTTAATTATATTTCATATAAGTAATTAAAAAAAATTTTGCAATTTCTGTCTCAATATCGTATTCTATTTCCTTTAATCCTTTTCTTCTTCGCTTGCTCACTAACCAAAATGTTTCAATAGCTATTTCTCATGTTTTTCATTTTGCTCTGAAATTTAAATTCTTTTGTGAAGTAACTTTGAATGAAAATATTTAAGAAAAAAATTAATTAATTGAATAATAACTTTGAATGTTTGAATAAGGTGACATTCTTACCATGTTGCTTTAATTAAAAATCCTCTTAACGGACATAAAGAACATTTTTCTGATCAATTTCTGCAAATAGAGATCACCATGAGTAATGTACTATATAATCACAGATTTAAAGCCTCTGGCAAACCCGGATAACCTTCTAGATAAGTTCTCTTCAATTTTAGATCTCACTAAGGACCTTCCTTAGATCTAAAGTTAAAATAAGAAAATAAAAAATCTAACTTCTGTTTTTCTTTTAATTATTTAAAAATGAATAAAAACTAATTTTATATTTACTTAATTAATAAAGAAGATACTACCAAAGAGATATGATAATCAATGCGAAATGTTTATACATCTAATTAAGTATTTATTCTTTAATTCACACAGAATGTATTTAGAAACAATAAATGACCAAAATTCAAAATAATACTTTATAAATTACTTTCAATTTTTTGATATCCGGTTCCACTTTCATTAATCGTTCGAGGATATATATTTAGCTAATTAGGTGAATTATCTATTCAATTCTGAAATTAGTTACTTGTTGATTTACATTTAAAGTAACTAGATGTTAAATTTTTCCTTCAAGTTTATGTACTTGGCCTTACAGATTTCCGCTTTCATTTTACATTTTTGTAGTTTATTAGAGAATGATTGATTGATTGGTGCTTAAGAGATAATTATCCTAGTTTCTATGATATTTTTCCATTTTTTCTTATAATATAGAATATAAATAAAAAATTATAAAAAAGTGCAAGGTTATTAATAAGTAAAGCAAACATAATTAATACTCTTTCTTCGATATTTATGATAACTTTTAATAGACTAACATTCATCATAAGCGTTTTTAGCTTTTATGATATAGGCTCTACAAAAAGTACAAAATTATGATATAAGGAAATTTATGATATTAAAGATGGCTTATGATTAGGATTTATCTTACAAAACTTATACAATTCTAATAAAATCTATTATAAATAAATAATTTTAGAATTAGTAAGATTTATGAACTAAAAAAGAAAGTATATGAATAGATCCTGCTTTATTTCCATCAGAAATGGTAAAAACAAGGAGAAAATATAAGAAAAATACAGAAAAAGTAATTAAAAAGATTGCATGACAAAATGGAAGGGATAAATAAAAAATTAGAAGGCTAAGAAAATAAAACTAAAGAGTAAAAATATAGATTATAGCAAGGAAAAAAAAGAAATAGCAACTTTAAAAGCAATGTAAAAAAAGAAAAAAGACTTGAAATTGAGTTTAAAGATTAAAGATTCAAAAATAAATAAAGAATTCGATATTTTTAAATAAATAAAATAAAACAAATTATTGAAGCTAACAAAACAATGATACTTTAAAATTAAAATTAGTTTAAAAAATTTAATCGTTACTAAAAGCAAAAATTAGTTAAAAGTAAGGAAACTATTTAATTACTAGTTTATTTCATTAGATGCTAGATTAAGAAAATTTAAAGCAAGAGCAAGTGAATTTAAAAGTTATAGTTTAAATCCTTAATAACTTAATAAAATCACTCAATAAGGAAATACTTATTTAAAATAATAGAAAAATAAACTATAATTTGCTAAATATAACTCAAAGTGTTTAGAATTTTATGAAAAGAAAAGAAAATAATTTTCTTTATGACTAAGTAAAGAAAAATCATAAACAGAAGTAAAAAATTAATTAAACTTATAGCTAATAAAATATCGTTAATTAATAATTTCCATTTAAAATATTTAAAAAAGATACAGCAAGATCATTGATATATAAATAATTTAATAAATTATTCCTTTTATCTATCTAATAAATCAGTATAATTTTAGGCTTTTAATATTATTTAAAATATAAAAAAAAATTAAATTAGGAAAGAATAGATTGACAACGATTTATTCAAATTATTAAGTAAAATATAGCATAACATTAAAAAAGGAAATAAATTTATTTTATTTTAAATATATCAAAATTTTGTTCTTACAACCTTCAAATTTGATTTTATAATAATTATAATAAAATTTTTTAATAAAAAGGTTTTACAATTTGAACTTTAAGAGCTCAAAATTTAATAATTACTCTTAAATAGAAACTAGAATATTATTTTTTTAAATATAACATAGATATATACACTTAAATTATCTAAGAGAAGTAATAAATATAAGCTTAATTAAACACATTTTTCGACATAAGATATTAATTAAGATATATATTAAAAAATAATTTTATAAGCAAACTAAAATATTAAAGGTTATAGTTATTTTAATATTTTCAGAAAATTAAATTTCAGATTTATTTTATCTAAATGCTATTATTGTTGAGCTAATTGTTTATATAGAAAGATTAAGTAAAGTTTTTAGTCAATTTTAAATCTATCTTTCGAGTATTTAAATATAATATAATTTAGTCTATAATTAGTTTTAAGATATCAGGAATTTGGTCTTTCATATGTGTTTTATGAAAATTAATAGAAATGAAAACAAATTTAAGAAGCTTTTAAAATAAACTGCATGAAAATAAGTTAATTTTTTTCATTTTTGAAGCATTCTTAAAACAAAAATATAAGCTTAGAAAGGTTAAAAAAATTAATTAATATTTAATCAAAAGTTTATTTGAAAATTAACCTAGATAAATACATTTTGAATAATGAACAGAATTTAATAATGTATTACAATGCTTCAACTAGCATAGAAAGATGAAAATTAAGTGGCTATAAAAAAGTAGATTAATGGTAAAAATTTTAAACTAAAAGATTTAGTAGCAAAATTTAAAAACATAGTACTAAAATTAATAAATTCAATAATTTAATAATTAAAAAAGTTAAAAAAATTGAAAGAATTCGTATTAATATGATATCAGAAATAAATTTAAACGTTAATAAATTTAAAAAAGTATATAATATCAAAATTTTAATTAGCAATAATCACAATTAAAAGTCATATTTTAGTTAGAAAGTGGAATAATAAAATAAACTAAATAAAAAATAAGAATCAGACACAAATAAGTATAAAAAGTAGAATTCAATAAGAAAGCAAGAATTTTTTTTAAATAACATTTTTTAATGATAAGAAAAAAAGGCAAAGTTTCTTAAAAAAATAAATTATGTTTAAAGCAAAATTTTAATTCATTATTAAAACATTTATTTTACTTAGTTTTTTTTAAGTTTTTTTAATATAGTTTTTTAAATATTATAGATTTGGTTAAACTTTTAGTTATAAATACGAAATTTTTTTGCTTTTTATAAATTATTTAACTAATAATTATAAGAATTTTTTCGTTATGACTGTTGAGAAAAAAATGAAAATTGAAAGCAGGAGTTTAAATAGCATTTAAAATAATTTTTATTTTAAAATGAAGAAAATTATTAGTCTTTCGATAAATTTTATTTAAAATGTATAAAAAATATTATAAAGTTTTAAAATTGAGGATTACTTGTAAAAGAAGATACAATTTTTAGAACATTAAAAAGATCTAATGATACATAAATTTCCTTCTATATAAAAACCTTTTGAAAAATTTTAATTATTTTGAAAAGATTTTAGATAAAGTTTTGTTATATATAAAAATTTAATTATATAAAGATTTTTTATTTTGATTACTTTTTCATTCGGCAAGAATTTTTTAAATTTTTGAATGAACAAACTCTTTATTTCTCTAACTAAGCTTATGACAAATTTTTTTTATTATGCTTTGAATAATTTTATTATTTAAAGGATTTTTAAAAAGACATTTGTATAAAGAAGAGTTTTATTTTTTTAAGTAATAAGGTTTGATTACTTATAATTTTTAAGAAATGATTAATAATTAACCTATTTTGCCGTTAAAATCAAATTTTTTATGTATATTGACTATATAATATTCTTATAGTTCGAAGTTAATTCTCCTAAATCTCCTTTGTTTGTTATATGCCTGCTTATTTTTATTTTCATTGAAACTCCTTTAACTTGGTTCAATTTAATTAAATTATAAAGATACATTTAGGAGAGTTTAAAGCCACAAAAATCTTTTTACTTTGGTTTCCATTTTCGATATTTTTCGTAAATCCTTTGTAGTATTTAGATGAAGTAACAAAATACCTCGTTTTACTACAAATAAATTTTAGAAATTAAAGCTTGTTTGAAATTTATCATGAGAACTATTTAAAATCAAGGGAAAAATAAACCGGATTTTTAAAGAAAAAGTTTTTGTTTTCTTTAGATATAAAACATAATTTAAATCTATCTAAATGGACTTGCGAAAGATGGTCATGTTTAAGGATAAAATCAAAATACAATGCAAAATTTAATTTACCAGATCATAATTTGTTAATTACAATGATCTTTTAAAGTTATGAATTGAAATTTTTAAGAAGGCACATTTAAATTTTATTCTAACTATTTGTTAGATAGTATAACGCAAAAATTTTATTTATGTATTGATTACCATCAAGTCCTAAATAATAAAAACAGCTTATTATAGACAAAAAATTTTTGAAAAGAATCATCTTATGAAGAATACGTGCCATTAGCAACAATAATTTAAAGTTAATCCAAAATAATAAGAAGACTAGTTTGTTAGATAAAAAATGTAAGATTTTATAATAAATTCTGTATAATTATTCGAACTCCTAAAATTTCATTAAAAAGTTAAATATCTTAAAAAATAGGGATTTATTTGGAAAAATTAACACTAAAATAAGCAAAAAAATAAAAACTTGTCTTTGTCTTATTTTATACTCTTTTTAATAAAAGACAAAAATCATATGAATTTATATAAAAATAAAATGAAAAAAACAAAAACTTACAAAAAAATTAAAAAGCAATTCCATTAAATTATCTAAAATTTTAAAATTTTATTTACAAAATTAGTTTTGAGTATCATTAGCTATATCTTTTTTTCAAAAAGCGTAAAATATAATAAAAATACTGAAGAAGATTATGACTAAAATACTAAAATCACTAAGAATAAAATGCTAAATATAATAAAAAAATATATGCTATTTTATAGGTGTATTTCAGTATGTCGTAGATATTCAATTAAACTAAAATTTTTAATTTACGAAAATAATTTTTATAGAAGATCAAGTAACATAATTTAATCTCATTACATAAATCAATTTTTTAAATAGATTATTTCCTCCTTTAGTAGATTTTTTAAAATAGATTTTTAAATGATAAAATAAACAAATGTAGAACTAAGATAATTTATATACTTTTAAGAAATTCGAAAGATAAAGGTTGAAAGTGTAGATAATTGTATTCCCCTTTGCTTAAAATATAAATTGAAGAGCTTCTTGTTGCAAAGAAGAGTTTTGAATGAAATAAATTTTAAATAAATAAGAGCAAATATATTTTTTAAATTGAACATATAAATCAAAATTTAATCAGATTTTAGAAGTCACTCTGTGAACTAATCAAGAAAAAGGATTATATTCTGGCCTCGTTTACGTTAATAATTTAAAATATATTTGATGAAAACAATGTTTAACAATTATTTAATATTAGTGCTATTCTTCATCATATATAATAGAACTTTTATGATACTTATACTTCAATTAATTTGTAAAGCTTGAATTCTAAAAATTTTATAGAGTTGCAATTTGAGTTATTAGTAGAGAACCAACTTCTTATTCTTTTACAAATATTATTTCGAGAAATTAAGAATTTTCAATACATTATTTTTTAATATAAATTAAAAATTAAAAATTTCTAATCAGAAATTACAAAATAATTTACCTTTTATATAATTATATAATTCAAGATAATATTTTGCTTATTTTTTTAAATCTTAAATGATTTAATATTAAAACTTTTTTCTACTTTTATTTTAGCATAATTTTTGCTTAAAAATTAGAGTAAATATTTTTTCATCAAAATCTTTAAATCATTATATTTTTTTAATTTTTCAAATTTTAGAGTTCAAAACATCTTTATAATAATTTTTTGCTAGTAAATTTTAATTGATTTTTTAATTTTATGTTTTTCAATTCTATTTTAATTTACTAAAATTGTAAACATCTAGAAAAAAAGTATAAATTAATTAATTAATTAATTAGAAATTTATCTATTAAATATTTTATATTTAATTTTATCTTCCTTAGTTTACTTATTAAAATATCGAATTTATTTATATTTACAATTTTTTAATACTCTTTTTATTTTTAGATATCTTGTTATCTTAAGTGTCTTTCTTGATGCATTTTGGATACATGAAGTATATACTTTTTATTCTTTTTGGTTGAAATTAAAAAATTTCCATCAAAAATGGTAATATCTTTACTAATATATTGAACTTTAATATCTCCTTAACTTTTTTTAATTTTCTCTTAATGAATCGTAAATATTTCCTTTTGATCCAAATAATATAACGATTTTAAAAATTTGAAAGATTTTTCTATTATTTTTAAACTTTTTATTGTGAAACATTTTACTATCATTTTTTCTAATTATTAAATCTATTTAACTTTGTTAAATTCTGCTATTAAAAACTTCTAAAAATTATCTCTCGAATTTATCTTGTAAGGTTTACTTTAATTCTGTAAATTTATCTTAGAACAGTAAAGTAACTTATCATAATCTCTTAATATTTTTATCTGAATTTAAAGAATAATTTAATTATATAAAATTTAATTTTTACTATAGGAAAATTCCCCATTATTATCTGCATAATTTCTATTCAAAATTTTTTCTTTTGCTTATTTCGTCCGATTTTTTCTTTATTTCATTTTATTTAAAAATTTTATAGCTATTATTTATTATTTAATTATAAATTTTAACTGGCCAAAAATATTGCTTTTTAAAATCTTTCTAACAAAAAATAATTTTTACAAAATTGTGATATAAAAAGTTCATTAAAGCATCATATTAAAATACTGATTTATTTGTGATTTAAATTGTTTACAACGTACTTTACTGCCGTTTAAATCAAAATCGTTGCTTGAGATTTTCTTGATTGTTAAGGTCTTGATATCTTCTTCTCTTTAACCCAATTATTCTTGAATTTTTGTAATTTTATATTCATTTTCTTCTATATATATCTCCATTTTTATTGCAGTGAAGCTCTTCTAAATTTTGAGGATGCTCTCCATCTGCTAATTTTTTTGTTACATTTTAAGAGTTATAAATACTTCGGGCTTCTAATCTTGCTGAAAGTTCCATAGTCCTCACATCATACAAAAACATTTATAAATCTTATTTTTGGTTAAAAGAAATATAAATATTTAAGTGATTTTATTAATATTAAACTTATCTCTTTTTTACCTTTTATAATTAGCCTGCTATTGATAAATTTAATTCGATTTTTTAGCATTCAGCTTCTTTCTAATACTCAATTAGAGGATTATATCAACAGAACTTTTCTCTCTAACATTCTTTATTTAATTTTCTTGATAATCCTTATAAACTAAATTTGTAATTCTCTCCCAATATTTCAGTAATAATAAGCTTTAATTTTAAATCTATTATATTTATGAAGCATTAATAAGTTCATCTAATACGACAAAGATAAATATTATACAAAACTCAGAAATCAATTTAGAAAGGTATAACTTTTGTTTAAATTACATTTATTTCTACCCTTATTTTTTCATACTATTTCTTATCTTCTAAAACTAACTCCAATAAGCTAAATTAATTTACAACTTATACATTTTTAAAATTTACTTTTCTTTAAGTATAATAAAGTACAATTTTTTCGTATAATTTTATCATTAAAATAAAATTTAGGAATTAAGCAGTCATATTTTAAAGATTGTATACTAAATACTTACATATTAAATAAATAAATGTACATATTACTAAATTGATGAAAATCAATTACTGAATCTCATTCTTTATTTTAGATAAAATTATTTGCTTTTACTAAACTTTACATAATAGTGTGTTTCTAGCTATATGTTTTGGATCAATTTAAGTGATAAAATTAATATTAGAAATTTTTATTAGTAATTGAATCATAATTTAAAATATATTTTTTACTGCTTTCTTTTAAATTGAGTGAAATTATAAACTATCATTAATCTAGAAAATAAAATTTTAAGATTAATATTATTTGAATAAAATCACATTTTTTTTAATTTTTTGATTAAAAAATAGATTAAGTTTTTAGATTAATTTCCATTATTTAAATTAGAAATTTTCAAGAAAAATTTTTTCATTAAAAACTAATATGTATTATTTCTATTTATAAACTGAGGAGTTTTTCTTATAATTTTCAATAAGAACTTAGTAATCGCCATATTAACATTAGATATAGCATTATTTGCTTATGTGGCTAAGACTTTGATGAAGCTGATCATATTTTTGATTGCTAATACTATGCAGACATTATTGAGGAACTTGAAAGTCATAAAGCTTTTAAAGAAAAAGACAAGAAGAAACTAATTCTCTATGACTAAAACTATATAAACAAACATTTTTCAAAAAATCAAATTCCTAAAATAGACAAATTAATCAAAAATTTTCATTCTAAATTACTAAAAAAGCGTATTGAAATGTTTGAACTACAAGATGAGCTTTTAGAAGAGTTTCTAGAAGGAAAAAAAGACAATATTCATCAAGACAATAAATAAAAATATATGATAGAGAAAGAACAAGAAGAAGCTTGATTGGCATTTACAAACTTTTATCTTTCAACATATTTGTAATATTTATAGTCTAAGCTATATTTATTGCAAATATGTCTCAATATTCTTAAATATTGAAACTATTATATTTTAATTAATTAATTGACTAATATGTGATTTTCAAAATAAATTTCTAAAATTTTATTATTTTCTAAAGCTTTCTTTCAAAAAATACTGAAAAAGTTTCTTATTTAAAAATAATGTTTTGAGAGTAAATATTTTATAATTGAAAAATGAAAGTAAACAAAGGATAAGATTCAAATTTATGCTTTATTTTATAAAAATTGTTTGTTTTCTAATATTCTAAAATGAAAAATTTAAAATTAATATAAAATAGTTTCTATTTATAACCTGCTTAACAAACTTTAAAGTCAAATTATTTTCTCATTTATCATTTATTATCTATTATATAATAAAATATATATAAAATTCCTTTTATTTATTTCTCTGTTCAGTTTAAGGATATATTATTTGTGCTAAATTTATATTAAAAATAATATAGTTCAGTTATATCTATTTAAGTTAGTCTTTTCGATTTTTATTATTATTATAATAAATAGTTTTTTGTATAACTTTAATTATTTAAAATTTAATTAAAAAATTAGAAAATTAAAAGAAATAAAATTTGCAAATTCATTAGAAATAAAATTCCAAACATCTAGTATTTCTATAACAATTCCTTATAAGATATTAAGCATAAAAAATTAGTTATTTTAATTCTTTTATAAAAGATTGAAAACTATCATTGTATTTGATTTAACCGAAAATTCCTATTACCTTTTTACTAATTTGAATATTATTTAAATCTCACTTATTCACACTAAATAACTTAAATATATAGATAAAATATTTGAAATAATTGAATTTTTATTCTTTTTTAAGAAAAATTTCTAATATTTTTAAGCATAAAAATGATCAATATTGATAAAATTAATTAGGATTCAGATAGTTTTCTTTAGTATTCCTTTTCTTAACACCATTAGCTATTTTTATAATATTTTACTTTTATTTTTATATTATAGATTACTTTTTTTAAAGATATATCTAAAATAACTAGCATCAGTCATTTTATTTATAAATAAATGCAAAAATTATAGTTTTCTAAAAGATAATTTTAAATTTATTAAACTTAAAATCATTTTAAATAATAGTGTATATCAATAGAATATGTTTAATTTGGTGTTTTCGGAGGCATTTCAATTACTATCCTACCAACATCCAAAATTTTCCTGAGGTTAATAAAAAAACTTAAATATCTTTGATGTCTACAATCAATTCTTGTAATCTCTTAAATTTAACACTTCATCTTGTCAATATTACTATATCTCTATTCTAATATTTATCCTATTTGATAAAGGTATAATCTTGTTACCTTTTACTTTCTTTCGGAAATATTTCTTAAGCTTTATTGGTAAATAATCATGCAAAATGTTAAATTTAAAAGTTTCTGCATTTTCTATCACAGCTCTCTTTCACTCTCATCTTGATAAGGATTCGATTAGTTCATTAAATCTATTTATTATTTTCTTTTAATATGATCTACTTTTTCACTCTAGTCTTTAAAAATCTTTAATTTTCTTCCAATAATTATTGATGGAATATTTTATGTATTTGTCAACTTTAATCATCTTACTTTTTGTAAATTATTGATTAATATAGTTTTGGTCATATAGAATTGGTCTTCTTTAATCTTTTCCAGTAATTATTTTGCCTTTATTAAAATTTTTAAAAATGTCTGAATAAATATTACATTGGAAAATGTGCTCAAATTTATCAAATTCCTATCTGCATAAACAAAGTTAGCTGAATTATGTTTTGATATGTCGTTGATTTAGTTCATATTAAAATTCTTAAATATAAGTCCTTAGTTTATAGATTGAAATAGTTTCTTGGATTAGATGTCTATTGTATTTGGTGTTTGTTATTAAAGGGAAAACATTTTAATTACTTTCTATTTAATCAATATGTCTTTTTGCTATTCTCATTATCGCTTTCCTTTAAAGGCATTCTTAGAAGAATTTTTTTAGATTTAAACATTGAGATGCTTCCTAAACTCTTTGAAATCATAAGTTCTTTAAATATCTAAATCCTATTTTTCAATGCTTTTATCTATATATTTCTTATAGGGAAGGTTAAATTTATTACACTTTTGAAGTAAAAAGATTATATCTGAATTAGGATTTTCCTAACTGAATCGAGTTAATTTATGTAAAAACGCATAAATTTTTATGTTGAAGAGTGGATAAATGGAAGTCAATTTAGATCAATAAAACAAGATTCATTAAATGAAGATTAAGAAGATTTGAAAGCTAATCTTGATATAAGTCTTTAAGATCTGGTGATTTTTCTAATCATTCCTTTAATTTCTGACATTACTGCTCAAGGAGTTATATTGCTTCCCTATTTTACTTTGGGTAAAATGAAAATTCTACAAAGGTTTTTAAAACTAATTGGAGATAAAATGCCATATTTGGAAAGTACAGCAGTCGTTTTCAAAATTGCTCTCCTATATACAGAAACCTTTTCTTCACAATGCTTTTTATAATTTTACTTGTTACCCAATTTGTAACCTAGATAAGTGATTGAATCTTTCTATGTGATTGAAATTCCATTAATGTTTAAGTTAATTTCAGTTTCTTTCTCTTTTTTTCTCAAAAATTAAATCGTTTCACATCTTTTTGAATTTATAATAAATCTTACTCAAGTAAAAATATTGATTGTGGCTTTTAATAGTTTCTGAGCGTTTTTTTATGAATCTACAAATTCAATTAAATCATCAGCAAAACCACGCTCAACGAAAGATCACGAACAAACATTAAACCCTAATTTATTTTAATTATCTTCTAAATATCTTATTACAATGTCATAGTATAGAATTGCAAGTACAGGACCATGACTACTTCCTTATTGAACACAATTATTAATCTTCATTGTTCTAGTAAGATATCCATCAATAATAAACTTAGCATCAGTATTGTTATAAAATGATTCTAGAGCAAGAATTAAGTTTAATGGAAGCCTCAGTCTTCTTAAATGATCAAAAAGTAATTTCCTATGTATATTGTCAAACATCTTTTCTACATCAATTAAAGTAGAAATTAATTATTTCTTTCTTGATCATCTATGATGTAATTCAATGATTTATTAAACAGTTCAAATTTCTTAAGTAGTAGAACGTTTTCGGAGAAATCCAAACTTAGCTGAGCGTAACATATTTCGTTCAAATATATAACTATAAAGTCTTTAAGTAATTACTTTTTCATAAATTTTAGAGCAAACAATTTAGCAAAGCAAATGGTCGCCAATTACTTCAAATATTTTTACTTCCTTATTTGAAAATAGGAAGTATATTAACTTTTTCAAATTATTTGGTATACCAAACATTCTTAACATATTATTTATAAAATGAGTAATTATTTTATATAATTCTTACCCTGCATATTTAATAAGTTAAGCTTTAAGACCATCACAACCTGAGTTTTTATTGTTTGCTAGCTAAGATATTATTTTTTAATTTCAAGATCCGAAAAAAGAGGCATAATTTAAAGATGACTCAATTCATAGTTGTTGATAAAAGACTTATTTTTATATATTCCATTTATCTGATTATTGGAAAATTCTATTTCTTCTTAACTAAGATTTGAATGCTTATTAAAAACTAGAGTTTCTCAACTGTTAATAAATAATTACTGTAATTTTAATTTTAATTCATTTAGTTACAAATTTTCGGATTTTTTAGATTCTTAGCTTATTTAAACATAACTTAAGCATCTTTATTAAGATCATTATATCTTTTCTTGGCTTACCATTTTAGTAAAAAGATTTACAAATTCTAATTTAACTGAAAATTTTTTTAATTCCTATTCTAAAAAAAAATCTTTTATTTTTTGCTTTTTTTTGAAATTTTATTCCCTTTTAACTTTTCACATCCCGAAATAAAAAATTTTATTCCGTTTCAAAAATGTTCTCTAGTGTAAAACGCTGAGAACACAAATTTTTTTTTAATTTTCATGAAATTTATGCTTTGAAATTAAAAGATAAAAAAAAACTTACTATCGGAAAAATTATTTTTCTAATTGGAAGGGTAACATGTTAAACATAAAAATTAAAATTTAATACTAATAATAATAATAAGCAATAAACAATAAACAATATCTAAATATAAAATAACTAAAGTAAAATGAAACACTTAATAAAATCTTTTAAAATAATAATCAAGATTTAAAACTAACTTTGCAAGTACTAATAAATTTTGTTACTTCGCAAAAGAAAGAATTGAAAACTTCTACTTAACTTGAAATGTTTACAAAACCATAATTAAATAAATCAATAATTCAATAAAAAATTTTATAGATTTGAGTAATACAATAAATAATAGATTTATTTCTAAATCTAGCTAAAGGAAAAACAAAACTAATAGTAGCTTTATTGATGTGGAAAAAATATTCGACTCAATAGAAAGAAAGTTGCTTTTTCATCACTTGAAACGAGTCAAGTTACCATTAGGATTGATATTAGCATTTGAATCTTTCTACAAAAGTCTAAGTTCTTAATTCCTTATAGATGGAAGCTTTTCCAAAAAACTAAATATAGCAATGGAGTAATGAAAGGAAGTTCGCATGTACCAGTGTTAGCATTGTATTTTGATATTGTTATCAGATATATAGAAAGTAAAGGAAATAGTATTGGATTCAAATGTAACAACTTCAATAATAGTTTTGTTTGCAGAGGATAAACAGATGAATTATTATTCCTTTCAAAATTTAAAAAGAACATGTAAAAATTAATAGATGAAACAAATAGAGTTTTTAATTGAACTTAGCTTAAAATAAATGCCTCTAAATGTGAAGCATTTCAGTTTCTAAAAAAACAAAAAAGAAAAGAGGAAAACTTAAACTTGAAGATTGGAAATCAGGTTATCGCTCAAAAATAACATGTTTCATATTTAGGAGAAACTTTGCATTAAAAAAGGACTTAATTAATCACTGAAAATAGTTTCAATTAAAAATCTGTCTGCTATGAAGAAGGCAGTATTTACTTTATCAAGGTATAAAAATTTGCAGCTTGAAACTTTAAAACTTTGTGTAGAATGTTCATACTTCCTAGAGCAGAATATGGAGGAGAATTAGTACCTTTGTCTATCTAAAATGGAATTACTGAAACATTAAATAAAATTGATAAAAGTATGAGATTGATAGCAAGAAAAGCCTTTTAAGCATCTGAAAATACTTTTAGTGAGTCTAGTTATATAGACCTTAACTGAATGCTATTTAAGCATATTATGGCTCTGAGGTTTTTTAAAATTTTTTACAAAATACGATAAGAAAATATTAATCATCCTTTATAAAATAGGATCTCTTTTTAAGAATAACACATAAGAAGGCTATTAATATAGATACTAAGTAGCAAGACTATCTGAATATTATGAAATAGATATTAATAATTAGGAATATAATAGTAACATTAATACTTTTACGAAATATGTTTAAAGTGAGATTCAACGTTAATTTTATAAATTAACCACTTAAAGACTAAAAAAGATGCCAATTACAAAGCAATTTATGGAATAATTCGAATAATAATAATAATTCCCGTAAATAACCTATCCGAAATTAAATAAATAATATCGAAGAGAAATGATTAGTATATACAACTCAGAACATAAAACTACAACTTTCGAAAAACCTTCAAGACAGACCTTATTTTATCTATAATCCCCACTGCATATGTGGAGAATTTAATAAGTTTGAGCATTTTTTGGATTGTGATTGCTATATAGACATGCAGGAAGGGATAATAGCAAAGTTGGGATAATGCAATATTAGAAGACTAATAACATATGACCAAAACTATATCAATTAATTACCAAAAAACAAATTAGAATACATTGATCTACAAGTAAAAAATTTCCATAGGATGTTAATTAAAATGAGATTAGAATTATTCGAACTGGAAAAAGATGATTGATTAGAAAATTCTACAACTAAGGGAGAAGAAGTTAAAGATAAAGAAAAAGATGAAGAGAATGAGGAAGATAAAAAGCAGGAAGAAGAACATGAAGAGTAAAAGGAAGAATAGAAGGAATAAACTGATGAAGAAGATGAAGATGAAAGTGTGAAAAAATGAAAAACTTTTAAATAACATTATAATATCTTGAATTGAAGGAAGCAATTCCAACAATGAAAAGATGTCACAAGACTATTTTAGCTAAATTTAATTTTAAAAAATTATATGAAATTAAAAAAAACTTAAGTTTATTATATATCTTCATATACTAAAAATTAAATTTAACATTAACACTTTTTAAATCACATAAATTTGACAAATTTTCAATAATATGTATTATTTGCTCAACCTTTATTTTAAGTTAGAATATAAATCCTTTTGAATTACTAAAAATTCATATAAAGCAAATACTTCATAAACCAAAAAATGCTTAACTCACCCAGAACATTCATTTAAATGACTTTGTCTAGTTAGTCATCTTTAATCGTAAAATTAAATTAAGTTAAAATAATAAGTTACTCAACTCGAGATTCTCCACTTTCTAATTGTATTGTCATATCCTCCCGATACCAACCATTTATTGTCACCACTCAATGCTATAGAATTTATTCCACATGTATGCCCTTGCAAAGTCTATATACACTCACCCTTATCAAAGTTCCATATCTTGATTGTATAATCGTTTGAACCAGAAAATATAACACTTGAATCAAAACTTAACTGAATACTTGATACACGATCTGTATGACCTTGAAGAGTACGAATACACTAACCAGTTGAGAAATCCCATATCTTAATAGTTTTGTCACCAGAACCCGATATTATATATCTATTATCCTTAGACACTATTACCGATAAAACATAGCTTGAATGCCCAGAAAAAGTTCGCACAAGCTGACCAGTCTGGAAATCCCACATCTTTATTTTTTGATCTTGAGATACTGATATAATATAGTTAGAGTCAAGGGAGATCACTACCGAGTAAACATCAGAAGCATGCCCCTTTAAAGTTCTTTGGAGAATGCCTGTCTGGAAATTTCAGATCTTTATGGTTTTGTCATCAGATGCTGATACTATATAGCTAGAGTTCGGGGAGATTATTACAGATCTAACTGCTTCAGTATGTCCTGTTAAAGTTCTTTAGAGAGAACCAGTCTATAAGTTTCAGATCTTTATCGTATTATCAGCAGATGCTGATACAATATAGTTAGAGTCAAGGGAGATTACTACCGATAAAACATAATCAGAATGTCCAGTTAAAGTTCTTTGGAGAGTGCCTGTCTGGAAATTTCAGATCTTTATAGAATTTTCAGGATATCCTTAACCTGATACAATTCAATTCATGTCACTTGATATGGTTTCCGATAAAACATCTGGGGTGTGACATGTAATGACTTAGTCTAAAAATATTAAAGAAATACCTTTACTTTTGTCATAGCTGATCTTATTTATAAGCTTTTAGTAACATAAATTGGGCAGAATTTCATACTTAAAATGAAGTTAAGATATTTTCCCTAAAATATGGTTTCTCGCTCTTAGTACTTTTCTTAAAAAAATGCTTTTAGTAAATTGCTTTTCTTTTTTCTCCATTTTATTTTAGAATTATAATTACTTTTAATTCTTTTTGATATATATTATTTTAAATTAGTATATTTAGATTTTAGTTGAGTAAAAATTAAAAAAGTGTAGAAATGATATAAAATATTTAAGTCTATTAAATTAATATTTATAGGTTTATCAATAATTTTCTTAAACTAAAATATAAACATATTCCTATCAATTAATTTTAATAATTAAACTATATTTAAATATATAATATTTAAATATAGTATTATAATACTAATAATAATAATATATTAACTGTCATAGTTAGTTAATTAATTATATAGCTAACTTTACTAAAAATCACTTATTTACTAATAATTTTATTTATAAGCTATAATAGTTGTAAATTATTATAATATTTATAAAATAACCTTTAAAGTTATTTATTTTATTATCTAATAGAATTATATTCAATATATCTTCAGATAAAAACTTACTTTCTAATTAATTTATAATATATAAATGGCTATAAGAGATTATCTCTTAATAGTAGTTAATTATAAGTAAGTTTATGAATATTAATATTTTAATTTAAACTTTTCTTTTAGTATTTATTATTTAAATAGATAGCACTATTTAATTATAAAAATAAACTAAACTGTAAATAAATAAAAATATCTAAAGATAAATTTTAATTTAAATAATATTAATAAAATTACTAAGAAAATAGTTTAGTTAAGTATCTATTTTAAATAGCTAAATATAAGTTAAGTTAAACTAAGTTATTTAATTAATATTTAAAGTAGTTTATTTAATTAAACCAAATATAATTAATTATAATACTTTATACATTAAATAAACTATTTAAGTAGAAATATAATTAAATAGTGTATTATAAATTAATAATTATAAAGTATATATAATACTATAAAGGTATAATAATAATTAAAATTATATATAATTATTTAGATTATTTGATGCCTCTTCAATCTTTTCTTCTTTTCTCTTGACTGGTTCTTCGCCTTCCTGGTTTCAGAGTTTAAGTCAATTTCAGTTTGAGGATTGCTCAACCTATTTATTTATATATAATATGCTATATTATAATAAAAGCCTCCGTAGCTCAATAGGTTAGAGCGTTTGGCTGTTAACCAAAAGGTCGGTGGTTCAAGTCCACCCGGTGGCGTTTTTATATCACATAATACAGTTCTCTAATATGTCTTAAAAAAGCCACCACGCGGGCTCGAACCACGGACCTTTCGCTTACTAAGCGAATGCTCTGCCAACTGAGCCATAGAGGCTTATATTTATTATCATTAAGCTTAATTAAATAGTTAACACCTTTACAGTAGATTAATTAATTTTATGGTAGTATTAAAGCTGTTTAGTAGTACTAAGAAATAGATATAGAATAATACCTTAGTTATATATAAATAAGATTAACTATTATTATTTTACCTAGCGGTAAGAGCTTTACTATATTAAGTCTAGCTTACAATCTAGTAAGAAAACTATAAATGAAATTCTTAAATTTATCTCTTTTTTCGGTTCAATTAGCAAATAATTAAATGGAAGTTTCCAGAATAATAATTCCTATCATTTCTAAATTCAATTATACAATCATTTTACATAAAATAGAAAGAAAGGATATTTATCTAAAGTTTAACTTATTAAGTGAATGATTTATATTATGATTTTAAATAATAATAACTATAGATAGAAATTCGTAAAATAAAGTATCCAATGTTTGAATATTTTTAATTTTCAAAGACATTAAATTATATCAAATTATGTTTATATCTTCCCTTATTTTCTATTTAATTTTTTTCCAAAAAGCTTTCACTAAATTTTCTTTTAAATAATCAGCTAAATTTAATGATGATATTAAAGTTTTTAATTAAGTTTATAATTTATTTTTAAGTAATCTCTTCTTAACTATTCATTCACCTTTATATCACTATAAAAAGCAAACTTTTCTTTTGCAAGATACTTCTGAAATTATTTTATTTCTGTGTTCTCTTTTTTTTTCTAAATAATGAGCATTCATCCTTTCTTTTACTACTGCTTTATATATTCTTTAATTTATTCGATAACGATAACTATTATTGTTAATAAGAAAAATTATAAAAGAGACTTTAATTATATTTCATAGTTAATTCAACTTTATAATACATAATTGAATATGAAAAATTCTAATAGATCAGTTTCTGAAAATTGAAGCACCTTTAAGTTAAGAAATAATCTATTATTTTCGAATATAATTAATTTTATAGCTTTCATTGCTATTATTTTATTAATATTTATTAAACTTCTTTCTTTCGTAATATTTAGAAGCAATTTATACTTAGAATGTTCTAAGTCTATTCATTTTTATCCTTATTAAATTTAAAATGTTTAGTTTAAAAAATTTGGTTCAAATATAATTTTAAGCTTTTACATACCTTTCTTCCTTTTAAAATTAATTTATCTCTTGCTCATTTGTTGTGCTTATTGACTTATCTCTATTTTTCCATGCTTTCTCAGTACTGATGTAATGATAGTGAAATATTATTTTAAAATTCCTGCCCTCATTGGTAAGGTCTTGCTCGGTTTTAAAGTACCTTTATTCTTAATCTTAAGCTTCACTTTATATTTAAGAAACACTCGATTGGAAAGATTCGCTGATTTCATCATATCCATCCTATTTTGTCTATTCTTTTGAATAAACAATATAATATTAACTTGTCTCAGAATAAACGAAAGCAAGAGGTTATTTATCTGTCCCTTTTACTTTTTCAAGATCTTCTTTTACCTATTGATTTATGGAATTTTTTAATAGAAGTACCTTCATATTAAAGATAACCTATAAAGGTTTAGTTGCAGCTATTTCAGCTTCTTATCCCATAGTTAGAATATTCTTAATAACTTCATTTTGATTTTATTTTTATTGTTATGTTTTACTTTCATTAGCTTCAAGATAATTTGCAGTAAGACACCTCATTTACCAAACAAGAGCTTCATCCTAATTGTCTTTATTATGTTATAACTTTTCTATCAAAAATTAGAAGATTTAGCTATTTTCTCTTGTTTTTAATTGCCTCTACTTTTGTTCTTCAAGCTTCTCCAAAAATTAGATAAATACTTTACTCAATACTTCATGACTGCTACTCTACTGATTTGGCCTTATTTAATAATATCCCTTATTACTTTATAATTTATTAATGAATCCTTGCAAATATTATATAGGAGTAGAAAATCTGGATAGATACTCCAAGTAGGTGAATCCTATAGAACGGAAAAAACAATTTCCGTCGTTTTTTATGGTTCTATAAGAATTGTGTGTTTATTACAAATCTTGAAAATACGCTTTTATATCTTTATCAAGCTCATTTTCTTGTAATAATTTGCTTAAAGCTTTACGTGGATAAACTTAAAATTCACTCAAATGCTTTCTTTGAATTTCTTGTTCCTTCTCCATTTATTCGCGCTAGCTCTCAACTTCCGTTTTAATTTATCTTAGAAGGTTAATCTCTTTCTACTATTTTTAAATCTCATTTTAAAGCTACTAGGCTTCATTCTAGCTTTTTTCATCTTTCTACTTTAAACTGAGTAACTCACTCTATTAGGCTTAGTTCTAATTTTTAAGTTAATGAAGTTCGCTTTGGTTTTTCTAGTATTCATTTTATAACTATTAAAATAGATTGTCTTATTGCTGATTTCTTTCTTAGGATTACTTCACTTCAATCTCTAGTTGGTAAATTTACTTCAATAAATTTTAAATTTTAGTTTCATAGTCTGAGCACATTTTGCTATGCTACTATTTCAGTTGCTCTAATTCGTTTTCTACTCTTGTATTTTAATCCTTTAAAATAGCTATTTCTTGCTAATTCTGCTGATTGAGATTTTAAAGTTAATCTTTTTCGCTTAAGACATGAATTAAGTAATTTTCTTGTTCCTTCTAATCTTTCTTTAGTTTAGCCAATTCTTACTTTTTAGTCTCAAGAGCTATTTATGCCTAATTATTTTGTTTCTCTAACTCTTCTATCTGCAACTTACTTTTTTAGTACAGACTTTCAAGTTTTTAATCTTATTCTTCCAGCATTTTTATTTTTCTTTCAGCTCGCTATAACTCTTACTTAGTTC
This sequence comes from Loxodes magnus, assembly GCA_946699065.1. NCBI lineage: Eukaryota > Ciliophora > Karyorelictea > Loxodida > Loxodidae > Loxodes > Loxodes magnus. The sequence continues at coordinate 123,821 of CAMPDV010000484.1, forward strand.
TTTCCATATCTTTTTAAAACTTCTCCACCACCAATTGCATCTCTTAGTTTAGTCTTTCAAGATTCTAATTTTAGTTTTATAAAATAACTATCTAGCTTTCTGTAGATTCGCCTTCCTAAGAAGTCATTTTATTTTGTAACTATTTAAATAGTGTTAATGAAGAATAATTATAGTGTAAAGTTAATAGAACTATTAGTCTCTTTAATTTTAAGCTATTTTAGTGAAACTTAGTTATATATATCTCATTTTCTTGTGATTATCACTTATAAGTAAATAAGAATGTGCTAAAGGAACTTGATATAAGAAGGTGAAAAGGTAATTTGGAAGAATCTATTGTCCAATTTGTAGATTCCGATTAACTATTTCCTTTTTATATTTTTGATTTAAAATACTATTTTGGAAGATTTTATTTAAGTCCAGAATATCGCGGTTTTTTAGTATCCGCTGTTCATAACTTTAATTTAATTAAAAGGGCAACTAACTTAAGCTGAATATAAAATAAAGAGCATAATTTATATAATATTCATGGGTATCACCTTTCCTAACTGTATTATTTTCATTATTTCTTCAGAAACTAATCTAAAGCCAGAATTTTTTTAAATGACAATAAAATTATTGATAAATACATTTTACTGTTAAAATTATAAAAAAATAGCAAGATTCTTAGAGATATTTAAAGAGCTATGCTAAATTCAATTTAAAAATAAATATTATTAGTTTCATCTCTAAAGAAGCATAGAAAATCCTAAAAGACTTTAAAATTATTAGTATCTTATTTCTATTTTATCATATAACTTTCAATTTCAATTTGCTGTTTATATGATATTTAATTAAATTTACAAGGATATTCAACTATCATCGAAAAAATATCTAAATTTCAAAAGTGTTTATCAACTGCTTATATGATGTGTTTATATTTAATTAACTAACCTTTTTTATTTTTTCTTTGTATAGCTCATTTTTTGTGCATTCTAATTTTTCAATTTTTCTATTAAAGAAAAGTTTCCACTCTTATAAAGCGAGAACATTTGCTATGGTACGGCTCTATTTTTTATCTTTTACTTTTGATTTTAGTGTTATAATTAATTTCCCTCATATTTATCGATATTTTTCCAAATCTAATTTTTTATTCTTGCACGCTTTTAATACATCTTGGACTCAAAACTCTGGAGACATGAAAATTCTTATTCAGAAAGTAGAAAAATTTAACACGCCTGAAATGCAAAAAATTATTTGTTCCGTTATTTTTAAATGATAAAGGATAGGATGATAATGTCTATAATAAGGTAGTTAAATGTAAGGAGAAGAATTTTGAGAGACGTTCATAAAAAGCGAAAGAGATTGAAAAATATTGAATGAATAGATGAACTTGCGAATTTTACCTTATTAGTAAGTATTAATTACTTGGATTCCATTTTTGTGTAGACTACGTTGGAATTATATTCCATTTTTATAAAGAATTAAAGATAATCTCATTTAGGCTTAGATCACCATATGTCTTCATAGAAAAGAATATAACTTTTTTTCTGGTTTTCTCTAAAAATAAAATTTTTTAATAGCTGGAAACGAAAAATAATTTAGCTTGCTAGAAAGGATTTTGAGAAATTTGATTCTATTATATTTATCTTTTCTTTATCTAAAGGAAGCTTCTTAGTGATATTTACTCTTTATATTTAGGAATCATGTTGCTGTACGGAATTTAATTTAAACATCAAAATATATAAAAAATTTGATTTAAATATAGATGAAAAATAAAAAATTAATAGTTACCTATTTATCTTAAAAATATTTATTTCATTTAGAAAAAAATCATTAGAAATTACTTTGAGCTAACTTTTCGAAGATCTTTCGACAAACATTTTTCTCTTTATTAGTTTTGCTTTAAGAGAAACTTTATAAAAAAATTTATTTTAGATTGTAACTATAAAGCTTCTTTTATTCTTTTACAAATCAGCTGAAAATATTAAAAATATAAAACAATGATTACTTTTACCTTTTATTCATATTAAATAAATAATTACTATAAAATAAAATTGACTAACCTTCATTTAGTTATATCACCTTTTTAGTTAAAATTGCTTCTATAATTAAGAATATATTTTAGCATTAATTTTAACCAATAAAATATTTTGTTATATAGTTCTCATTTGGTTTAACTCTCGGTATAGCTTTTCCTTTTGATATAAAATTTATTTATTTATCTTTCAGTCAGAGATTTCTCTTTATTACACTAGAATATAGGAAACTTCTTTCTCTTTTATGTGGAGAAATAGATTTCTCTTCTGATGCTTCTTTCGCTTATAATAAAGTTTTAAAATAAATATAACTAAAATTAAGTTTAGCATTTAATAGGATTATTATTCTTCTATTAAGTATCAAGCATCTTCTTTCTATTTTATCCAAATTACTATAAAAACTACTTTTTATTGCTTAGCAAAATTAAAAAATAGCGAATATTAGAAGACATACGATACTTAAGCATTTTATATAATAAAATTTTAAAAAATTCTCAAATGCTTGATATGAAGATGAAAAAAGAGAATAATGAAATAAAGCGTAGCTTCATTGTAAAGAAATAATTAATTAAAATTTAAAACTTTAGCTAGTTATTTTTATTTAAAACTTAGAAAAATAGTAATTCCTTTAAATAAAATAACTCGCTAAGTATTTAGAAATCCAGATTATTTAGAAATATTTTTATTAAAATGAAAATGTTTAATTAAAATAATTACCTTAGTAATTCTTTCAAGATTTAGTATACCAAAATTTAAAGCATAATCAATAAAAATTAAATTGTAAAGATTGTGATGATAAACGTTTTTTCTTTGCAAAAAAAAGAAAAAATCCTTAAATAAAATTTATTTATACTTAGATTATGAATTGGTTTAATTTGCTTTAGTATATATCTGATTGCATGATTAAAGAATTTTCTATTTAATTGATGAAAACAATTTCACTTATATTGATAATTTAGAGTATAATATTTATTTTTATATTTACCCCCTAAAATTCACTTAAATCAAGTTTATTTTAACTTTGTTTAACTTTATGATATTTCTTAATCAATTATACTCATACTTTCGCTTTTATTTTTTATTATTGTCTTAAATATTCCAAACACTTAAACTAGCAAATGAAATAAAGAAATTGACTTAAGTTAATTAAATTATCTAGAAATTCAATCTAAAATTTACAAGTAAATGAACTAGCAAGTAATAATATCTAAAAGTACATACAGATATAAAATTCCTTTAAGAGGTAGATAAATAATTTATACCAATTCTTAAAACATTTCACTTGAGATTTTAGAACCAACTAGCAAACTTTTATTTAAATGATTTATCTATTTCTTATTTATATAAAAGATCTACCAATTTAAAGTGTTTATCTATCTGTTTATTATTATTTACTAAAGACATAGTTATATTTAACTAAATATATTCTAACTTCCAAAATTTTAGATATTAAATTAAATATTTTTATTTAAAAGAAAGGTTGAAAGTATTATTGATGAAGAATTTAAAATAAATAATCTTAGCTTTAGTGAAACTTTTAAGAACAAACTTATTTCTAAAAATATATGAAATAGATATATTTTATTAATGATTCTTTCTACTCAAATAATCATTCAAGTATTTTTTTCCTTTTATACCTTTATTACTTCATTGTTACCTTTGTTATAATTTTAAGTTATTAATTATTAAGAAATCTTTTCTTAAAAAATTGTTTGAATAAATAAAAAAAGATTTTCTAATAAATAAGAATAAGCTCTCTTTAATTTTAGCGAAGTCACACAAATAATTAGCTTTTAAAAAAAGTTTGAAGTATTAAAGATAAGTTTATTAGTGATTCTAGAAAATTCTTAGTGAAATAAAAATTAAATTAGATTGTAAATTAAATCTTTTTTTTAATCCTGAAATAAAATATTTTTAAGGAATAAAAGTGTCTAACAATTAGAGGCTAAAATGCTGAATAATATTTTTAAAAAACTGCAAAGAAGAATGAAGCAAAATTAAGATATGCCATTTTAGTAAAATCCTAGAATCTGCTTATTCTTAAAAAATAAAGATTAATTAATTTAAAGTAGAAAAATTTAAAACTTAAACAATAAGAATTTTTGTTTAAATTACTAAGAAAAAAATTTATTTCTATCACTTAAAATTCTATGAGTGTTATATTAAATATCATAAGAATTTTAGAAAACATAAATAATAAAATATATAAATGGAATAAATATCGTTGGGTTTTTCTAAAAGCAAACTTTAATTTATAAAATAAATGTTTTTTTAATTTTATTTGTTCATATCAATTATTTTACACTTAATTTATATTATTTTCTTAAATTTTGAGAAATTTTAAACTATCAATGATATAATAATCTTTGCTTTAATTTATTTTCTTAAATTTCACTTTCTATGGAAATTTTTTGAAAGCCAAATTTTTTTAAATATAAAATATAAAATTTACATTATAAATAATTAATTAAATAATAATAATTAAAAAAGAATAAAACTTAAAAAAAATATTTAAATTATTAACCAAATATCCAATTAATATTTTTTAGAATGATAATCCCTATCTTTTCTATAAAATGTGCCAAAGTTTTGCAAATTGATTATTTCTTTAATTATTTCTAAATATAAATTAGTACTAATTTTATCTAAATATGTAATTAATTAATAATTTGTATAGCAAAATAATAAGATTTTATTTAATTATTTCTTCAAAATAAATAAATAATTAACTAATATTATAAATACTCTATTTTATAACAATTTACTTAGTTTATAAAATATATTATCTTATTATCTATATAAGAATATAGATTAGTTACTTAGCAATATTTTAAATTAAAATATTTATTTTATTTATTATTTTATTTTATTATTTAAAATTAATTAATTTTAATATTATCTTATCTAAGAAATTTGTGGTTTTGATAAATTTAGGTATAATTTATTTACTAAATTGATTGATATTCTCTATATCATTTATAATTTTAGATTTAAAGAATTAAATAAACTATATGAAATAAGCTCTATTTAATATAGTAATCTAATTAATTATATATAATTTTAATTATTGCTATACCTTTTATTATATATCCTTTATAATTATTAATTTATAATAAACTATTTAATTATACTTCTACTTAAATAGTCTATTTAATGTATAAAGTGTTATAATTAGTTATATTTGGTTTAATTAAATAAACTACTTTAAATATTAATTAAATAGCTTAGTTTAACTTAATTTATATTTAACTATTTAAAATAGATACTTAAATAAACTATTTTCTTAGTAATTTTATTAATATTATTTAAATTAAAATTTATCTTTAGATATTTTTATTTATTAACAGTTTAGTTTATTTTATAATTAAATAGTGCTATCTATTTAAATAATTAATACTAAAAGGAAAGTTAAAATTAAAATATTAATATTCATAAACTTACTTATAATTAACTACTATTAAGAGATAATCTCTTATAACCATTTATATATTATAAATTAATTAGAAAGTAAGTTTTTATCTGAAACTAGATTAAATATGATTCTATAAGGTTAATAAAATAAATAGCTTTAAAAGCTATTTATAAATATTATAATAATTTACAACTATTATAGCTTATAAATAAAATTATTTATTAATTTCAACTTAAAGAGTTTTGGACTGCAACTTCTTGCAGTTTAATGACCCCAACACTCCCTTCATGGGATAACGGGGTATCCTGTTGCTTTCGAAAAGCAGCTGCCAGGGAGCTCCATCGCTATGGGTAGCCAGGCTTCAAGCCCCTACCAGGAGTGGATAATCAAAAGGAAGGCGTTCCCTTACAAAGGTTGACTTTGACCAGGGACTTTCTCAGCAACAGGAAAGGAATTTGTTCCTAGCCATAAAACCAGAAAGTATGATTCAGAAGGTCAATCTCAGCTCCCACCATCTTTTTAATTATATTTATAAAATAATTAGTAATTAAATATATTTTAGTAAAGTTAACTATATAATTAATTAACTAACTTAATAGTTAATATATTATTATTATTAGTATTATAATACTTTATTTAAATATTATATATTTAAATATAGTTTAATTATTAAAATTAATTGATAGAAAAATGTTTATATTTTAGTTTAAGAAAATTATTTATAAACCTATAAATATTACTTAATAGACTTAAATATTTTATATAATTTACAACTTTTTTAATTTTTACTTAACTAAAATCTAAATATACTAATTTAAAATAATAAATATTAAAAAGAATTAAAAGTAATTATAATATCTAAAGTATAAAATAATATTGATAAATAAAGCTAAATAATATTAAATTAAATCAATATTATATAAATTAATTAGTTTACTAACTAATAGCCTAAATAATTATATTATAGCTTAAAACTTTTTAATTAACTAGAGATATTTTAAAATAATTTAGATAGAAAGGAATATCTTTATTAAATAATTAATTATAAATAATTAGGGAAATACTCTTATTCTAAGATTATTTTTAATAAGTTATATTGTGAATCTATATAGCTAATTATTTATACTTTAATTATTTAATGTTAAATAATTAATATATTTAAATCTTAAATCATAAGCTTAGAAAGCTATTATTTCCTTTTTAGTTATAAACACACTAATTAATTTCATTTATATTCTTAGAATCCTAGGTATTACATGCTATGAGAAATATTATAATCAAGCTATTGATTAGAAAATCACAAAAGAGATTGTTGAAATAAATGTTAACAAATAGAAAATAAAGATAATAAATTTAAAGCACTTTAGATTTATTTTAAGTCAACTACCTTATTCTTATTTATATTTTGCATAATTAAAATTTCTAGCTATATTAATATCCTTTTAAGTTATGACTCTTTCATATATTTATATTTTAAAGTTTATTAATGTCAAGAAGTTATTAAATTAGAATATTAATAACTAGCTTATTCTCCCATTTACACAGAAATTTAATAGATTATATATGCTTCATTATAATTTGGAAAAATATAAAATTTAGTTAGAATATACTAAACTAAATATACGAAATAAACATAAATTATATTAACTATTAAAAGGAAATTGTATCTAAATATTTCAATATTAATACATTTCTCAGCTTCCATAAATCTCTATTAACTCTATAATTGATATTTAGAAAAGGATGCAGTTATTATATAGCTTTATTCCTTTTTGCAATATCAATTATTTTTCTATCTGAAATAAAATCTTAATTTTATTTCTTGGATGTTTTAAAATTTTTGTTCAAATAAGATTTGAAAAAATCGAAGAATTTTAAAATGCTAAATTAGATATAACTTAAAAAAAATTATATCCTTATTTCCATACATTTTCATTTTCATTTGCAATTAAAATTTTAATTGTTTAAATTTTACTATACTCTAAATCTCTAGCACTGTAAAACTTATGAAAATTATATTGTTTTTTAAATTTTAAATATTGGCGAAGAAATACCAAAGCGACATTTTTTATTTCTTTCTTTAAAGTTAAAAGAAAACATAATCATTTTGACTTTTATTAGAATCATTCCTTAAATAATCAAAGAATGAAACAAAAATTTTAGATATTGTAAACTCTATTTGTTAAGCAACTTCCTCTTCTTCTAAATTTTTTCTATTTTAAAATTAAAATTTTTTTATCTATCATTAAGCTATTTTTTAAGGAATTTAATTCTATCTAATTAAAATTAATTTATTGGTTTATAACTATAAGACATTTTATATCTTTCAATGACTAAAAATAGTTTAAAGAGATCTAATTAAATAATTGAATGAAGCTAAACTAAAATTTCTTAGCTTAAATTTAGAAATTGTTTTAAATTATAATAAAATGGAAAGTATTCTAGTTCTAAGCTTCATCTTTTCTCTTTCTTAAGCAGATCCTTTATTTTTTCGTATTCAAGATACTGATGCACCTAAATATTACTATGGTAATGAGCCTTCGCAAAATAAATTATTCTAGAATTATGGATAAGACCCAACAAATTAAATTTAAATGAGCATTACAGCTTGATTGAAATTTGATAAAGAAAATCAACCATAATCATAAGGAACTTTCATAAAGATTTGAAAATAAACATATTATTACATTAGTTTATAAATACAATAGGATTCCTTAAATAAATAAACTATTTATAAGGCTAAAACTTTTTTTAATAGTCAGAACAAAGAAATTATTTTAAATGCAAGCTTCGTAAATGATATTTGAGTATTTGTGGGATTTTCTTAAATTAAAAATGGAGAACTTTAACTTGCTTTAACTCACTCCTAACTTAATAATGTATTTTAAACATATAAAACTAACGATGTTTACTGATTAGATTTTGACTTGACTAGTTAAATTTATAGAATAATTGGTTCTGAAAAATATAGAGGATATGTATATTCTCTTAAATATTATAAGAATTATTCTTTAACTATAGACGATCTTACAACTATTTTAAATCAACCAAACCAAGGATTCACTACTATTGGTATTAATCTTCCGTGTCATTTTAGCTGTTCAAGATGCTATGGATAAAATAGTAGTAATTGTTTGTAATGCTAAGATAATTTTAATTTTAATTTTACAAACGATTCTTGCAGTTGTATGTAAAAACTTTCTCTTGATAATGTTTGTTCTTAATTTTGTCCTCCTAACTAGCAAGATTAAAACTTGGATAATTATTGCGATTTTTGTAATAAAACAATTCCCTTTTGTGAAGAATGTACTTAGACTGGAAATATCTGCTATAAATGCTCTAACTCTTCATACAAAAATGGAAATTCTTGCATTTCATGTTTAACTCACAATTCCTTTTGTGCTACTTGTAATAATCAAGTATGTCTTTCGTGCTAATAAGGTAAAAAACTGACAAATTAGTAATGCTAAGATAAATGCATTGACTAAGAACAAGATTATAACTAAGATGGAATATGCTATCCATGTGATTAGTAGTTTAGCTTTTGCTCAAAATGTAATGATATAGAATGCTTAGAGTGCAAAATAGGATATTTTCTTACATCATAGTAATGCATTAAATGCTAATAAGCTATATAAAATTGCTCTGAGTGTTCTTTAGATGGAAGATAGTGCTATAAGTGTGAAAGTATTTAATTGAAATTAACAAATAATTAATGTGAGTAGAATTGTATAGAAACAGAATAAGACTACGATTAAGATGGAGTATGCAAGCCTTGCAGTGAAGTAATTGAGAAATGTGAAAAATGTGATATAAATAAAAGCTGTAAAAAATGTATTTCAGATGAATATATTTTAACTTAAAATAATTTTTAATGCATATTATGTAGTGAAAAAATAGATTAATGTGAAAAATGCGAAGAACACGGCTAATATTGTGAAAATTGTACTTAAGGTTACGTTTTATATAATGGAAATTGTGTATAAAATTGTCCAACAGAAACTTATTTTCTTAAAGAATAAGTATGCTATAAATGTGATTAAACTATATAGAATTGTGAGAAATGTAATGATGATGGTAAGGTTTGCAACAAATGTAAAGATTCATTTTTAAAGCTAAATAACAATTGTGTTTAAGAATGTCCATATGAATTATATTATATTTAAGATTAAGCATGCTTCAAATGTGATTAAATTATACTAAATTGTGAAAAGTGTAGTGGGAATGGAGAAATTTGCAACTAATGTAAAGATTCATTTGTAAAATTAAGTAATATGTGTGTTTAAGAATGTCCTACTGAAACCTATTTTCTTAAAGATTAAGTATGCTACGAATGTGATTAAGCTATATAAAATTGTGAGAAATGTAATGATGATGGCAAAGTTTGTAACAAATGCAAAGATCCATTTTTAAAGCTAAATAACAATTGTGTCCATGAATGTCCAACAGAAACTTATTTTCTTAAAGAATAAATATGCTACAAATGTGATTAATCTATATAAAATTGTAAGAAGTGTAGTGAGGATGGTTAAGTTTGCAACAAATGCAAAGATCCATTTTTAAAGCTAAATAACAATTGTTTTTAAGAATGTCCATATGAATTATATTATATTTAAGATTAAGTATGCTTCAAATGTGATTAAATCATACTAAATTGTGAGAAGTGTAGTGAGGATGGTTAAGTTTGTTCAAAATGCAAAAATTCATTTTTAAAATTAAATAATATATGTGTTTAAGAATGTCCAACAGAAACTTATTTTCTTAAAGACTTAGTATGCTACAAATGTGATTAAGCTATATAAAATTGTGAGAAATGTAATGATGATGGTAAGGTATGTATCAAATGCAAAGATTCATTTTTAAAGCTAAATAACAAATGTGTTTAAGAATGTCCATATGAAATCTATTTTCCTAAAGATTAAGCATGTTATAAATGTGATTAATCTATACAAAATTGTAAGAAATGTAGTGAGGACGGTAAGATTTGCAATAAATGTTATAAAGAATTTTTAAATTTCTAAAATACTTGCATTTAATCTTGCCCTAATAGCATGTTTTACATTCAAGATCAAAATTGTCTTTAATGCAATTAGTCAATAATAAATTGTAAAGAATGCAATGAAAATGGATAAACATGCAATAAATGCTTTGAACCATATCTCATTTCTTAAAATAAAACTTGTGTTGATAAATGTAGAGAAAATGAATTTGAATTTAACGGAACTTGTAAACATCTTTCAATAATTTCTATCTGCGAATTATGTCTAACTGATGACTCCAAAAATCCTGCATGCTTATTTTGCTAGCAAAATTATGCTCTTAATAATGAAAGTTTAGTAGAAGAATCTAATTAAAGTCAATAAAACTCTACTCAAAATGACTTATAATATTATAGCAATCTTGACGACTTTAATATCTCAATCTATGAAAAAAATCTTATTTAAAGTTCAAATTTAATAACTCAAACTGGAACTTATACAAACTTCGCTGGATCAGCAATAGTAACCGTTTCTTCCGCAGTTAGTATATCTAAATTTTCATCAGGCTAAGCTTAATTTTTATCAGCAATTCTCGTTAATTAACTTATTTTAATGAATGCCTTTATAGAAGTTAAAAGAACAGACAACATAAATGCATATTATTTTATGAACTTCAGAGGTAACGAACCTATGTCAGGAATAAATAACAACGATTTTCTAAATTTAGACTTAGATTCTAAGAAATAAGAAGTAGATAAAGAAATCTACATTTTAATGAATTTCGAAAGCTATACCTTAATAGCTAATTTAATAAGCGCTTTCTTTATTTTAGTAATGCTATATTTAGTAGACTTTGTACTGATAGTAATAGGAAGATTAAAATGGAAAGATAAAATAGAAAAGTTAAGAACAAAATTAACAAACAAGAAATATATCTCCATGGTATATAACTTAAAGTCTATTCAAATAACAAATGCAGTTATGCTATAGTTATATCACTTTAGTATTAATGATTGGTACACTAGTTTAAACTCTTTCCTTGCTATTATTATTTTAGTAAGCTTTTATTTAGAATATTCAACTATATTATATTTACTTAAGCTATAAAATCTGCATCAGATATTACAAACTTAAAAATGAAAAAGTTAATGATGAGCAAGCAAACAAAGAAGTAGAAGAGTTGAAGGAAAAGTATGTGATTTACTTTGATTAGATAAAGTAAAACACTAAATTATAAGTAATCTTCTAAACTATATTCTTGCTTAGAAGATTTCTCCTTTCTTTTACAGCTGTTATACTTGTAGAATGCTAAATACTCTAAATCACTATGTTTTTGATTTCTTGTCTGTTTTAACTTACTTATTTATCTCTTTGCAGACCATATGAAAGTACTTTGTTATTCGCTTAGGAAATAATAGGAGAAACAGTGCTAATAATATCTTATTCTCTTAATTTTTATTATTAAGCCAAAAGAGATAAAATATTAGCGGGCGAAGAACTAAAAGAAACTGAAAATGTAGGTAAGTTTATAGTATTTACTTGTTGCTTTTATACAATTTTTGCTTTAACGACTTCGATAATTTTATAAATAAGAGAGGCTTATATTTCATGGAAATAAAAAAAGTAGTAGAAAAAGTAAATTTAGCAAGAAGTTATTGAGTAAAACTAATAGAATTTAGATATAAGAAATGAAAACAACTTGTAACTAGAATAAATGATAACTACAAAACTTACCTAACGAGAAGAAAGTATTTTTATAGATAGAACTAAAGATAAAATATCATAAGATGAGTTAAAATAGCCTTCATTTGAATCCCTCGAAATAAGAAATCAGAGAAATTAGAAAATCGAGGTAAAGGAAATAGAATAAATGTTTGAAGAATGAGAAGAAATATTTAACTAATTTTTATAAAGAATAAAGTTAAAATTAAATTTATCAATAGCATTTTATAATTTTCTAGAAGCTACTCAATTTAAGACAAAGCTACTAAGAAATCATAATAATTAAATATAATAAGTACTCTAAACTTCACTTAAATTTAAAGCAAAATTAAATTAATAATAGTAGCATCTGTTTTAAAATAACTATATACTTTAAAAAAATTAAATAAGATTTTATTTATTTACATTAACATCTATTTTTATAAAATATAAAATAGAGAAAATTAAATAAAAATATTAATAGATCAAACAATTGGAAATTAATATTCTTTAAATTTTATCTAAAAAAATTTAAATAATTTTATTATTTTGTTTAAGTAAAAAAAGTTATTAAATTAATAAATTTATAAAAAATATAATTAAGATAAAATAAAAATGTTCTTTCTCATGTTTTTATATTTTAACCATATATGATTCTAAACATAAACAAGAAAAAATAAAATTTAGAAAATTAATAAGGATTTTTTAATTACTTTGATATATCCACAAAAGTGAAATTTAATTACAATTTATGATTTAGTTCTAAGAATGTATATCAATTATTAACTTTATAATTAATAAATATTTATTTTAATATGTATAAATTATTTAAATTAATGAAGAAATATTTAAATATGCAGTGAAAATTATTAAATATTAGTTATAATATTAAATGTTTAAATATTGTAAGCAATTATATTGAATATATGATATAAATTACTATAATATTAAGTTATTTAGATTAATTTAATTTAAAATATAAAAAAGTTCTTAGTTTTAATCTAAGAATTAAAATTCATAATACTTATAACACACAGCCATTAAAAGTTATTTAAAATAATCTTTTTTTCTTTATAACTAAAAATAAAGAAAAAATGTTGTTATTTAAAAATTAATTTAAAAAGAATATAATTTTACTAAAACTTTAAAAAATAATAAAAGATAATAATAAGATAAATTTAATTTTATCTCCTTATTTTAATTATATATCAATATTTTTTAATTAAACTAAATAGTTTTTTATTTATTTATAAAATTATATTTCAAAAGAGTTTAATTAGTAGACATTATCTATAAATTCTTCATTATAATATAATTAAAGATTCTTTTTTAGTTTTTAGTTTTTAGTATCTAAAATTTTGCTTAAATGCTTAGCAAATAAATAGAAATTTAAATTAGAAAAAAATAAAGTTTTAAATTAAAGAAAAGATGATTTATTGTCTTATATTTATTGTATTTAAAGATGAAAAATAAGATTAAAATATAAAATTATATGGGGTAGTTATTGAGGGAAATGGAAAAAATGCTATTTCTTTTTGAATCAATTAACTAAATTAATAAAAAAGTTTCATTTAATAAAAATCAGAAAAACATAAAAGAAGTATCAAAGTTAACTATATAAATAAATAATTAAAAAAATAATATCTAAATATATTTAAATAAATTAAATTAAGATAAAAAAATAAATCAAATTTTATAATTACACAAAACTTAGAAATGAAATTAATAAAAATTTATTAATTAAAAAATATATAATATCAAATAAAAAATAATTTGTTTATTTATAACTTTACAATCAAATAAAATTATAAGGAAAATGCAATAATAATTGTAAACTTCTTAATAAAACATGACTCTTCCCGATTACCTTTTCTCTCTTTTATTCAAGTTCCTTTAGTACATTCTTATCTATATATAAGTGATAATCACAAGAAGATGAGATATATATAACTAAGTTTCTCTAAAATAGCTTAAAATTAAAGAGACTAATAGTTCTATTAACTTTACACTATAATTATTCTTCATTAACACTATTTAAATAGTTACAAAATAAAATGACTTCTTAGGATGTTGAATCTACAGAAAGCTAGATATTTATTTTATAAAACTAAAATTAGAATCTTGAAAGACTAAACTAAGAGATGCAATTGGTCGTAGAGAATTTTTAAAAAGATATGGAAAGAACTAAGTAAGAGTTATAGCGAGCTGAAGGAAAAATAAAAATGCTGGAAGAGTAAGATTAAAAACTTGAAAGTCTGTACTAAAAAAGTAAGTTGCAGATAGAAGAGTTAGAGAAACAAAATAATTAGGTATAAATAGCTCTTGAGACTAAAAAGTAAGAATTGGCTAAACTAAAGAAAGATTAGAAGGAACAAGAAAATTACTTAATTCATGTCTTAAGCGAAAAAGATTAACTTTAAAATCTCAATCAACAGAATTAGCAAGAAATAGCTATTTTAAAGGATTAAAATACAAGAGTAGAAAACGAATTAGAGCAACTAAAATAGTAGCATAGCAAAATGTGCTCAGACTATGATACTAAAATTTAAAATTTATTGAAGTAAACTTCCCAACTAGAGATTGAAGTGAAGTATTCCTAAGAAAGAAGCCAGCAATAAGACAATCTATTTTAATAGTTATAAAATGAAGGCTAGAAAAACCAAAGCGAACTTCATTAACTTAAAAATTAGAACTAAGCCTAATAGAGTGAGTTACTCAGTTTGAAGTAGAAAGATGAAAAAAGCTAGAATGAAGCCTAGTAGCTTTAAAATGAGATTTAAAAATAGTAGAAAGAGATTAACCTTCTAAGATAAATTAAAACGGAAGTTGAGAGTTAGCGCGAATAAATGGAGAAGGAACAAGAAATTCAAAGAAAGCATTTGAGTGAATTTTAAGTTTATCCACGTAAAGCTTTAAGCAAATTATTACAAGAAAATGAGCTTGATAAAGATATAAAAGCGTATTTTCAAGATTTGTAATAAACACACAATTCTTATAGAACCATAAAAAACGACGGAAATTGTTTTTTCCGTTCTATTGGGTTCACCTACTTGGAGTATCTATCCAGATTTTCTACTCCTATATAATATCTGCAAGGATTCATTAATAAATTATAAAGTAATAAGGGATATTATTAAATAAGGCCAAATCAGTAGAGTAGCAGTCATGAAGTATTGAATAAAGTATTTATCTAATTTTTGGAGAAGCTTGAAGAACAAAAGTAGAGGCAATTAAAAACAAGAGAAAATAGCTAAATCTTCTAATTTTTGATAGAAGAGTTATAACATAATAAAGACAATTAGGATGAAGCTCTTGTTTGGTAAATGAGATGTCTTACTGCAAATTATCTTGAAGCTAATGAAAGTAAAACATAACAATAAAATCAAAATGAAGTTATTAAGAACATTCTAACTATGGGATAAGAAGCTGAAATAGCTGCAACTAAACCTTTATAGGTTATCTTTAATATGAAGGTACTTCTATTAAAAAATTCCATAAATCAATAGGTAAAAGAAGATCTTGAAAAAGTAAAAGGGACAGATAAATAAACTCTTGTTTTCGTTTATTCTGAGACTAGTTAATATTATATTGTTTATTCAAAAGAATAGACAAAATAAGATGGATATGATGAAATCAGCGAATCTTTCCAATCGAGTGTTTCTTAAATATAAAGTGAAGCTTAAGATTAAGAATAAAGGTACTTTAAAACCGAGCAAGACCTTACCAATGAGGGCAGGAATTTTAAAATAATATTTCACTATCATTACATCAGTACTGAGAAAGCATGGAAAAATAGAGATAAGTCAATAAGCACAACAAATGAGCAAGAGATAAATCAATTTTAAAAGGAAGAAAGGTATGTAAAAGCTTAAAATTATATTTGAACCAAATTTTTTAAACTAAACATTTTAAATTTAATAAGAATAAAAATGAATAAATTTAGAACATTCTTAAATATAAATTGCTTCTATATATTACGAAAGAAAGAAGTTTAATAAATATTAATAAAATAATAGCAATGAAAGCTATAAAATTAATTATATTCGAAAATAATAGATTATTTCTTAACTTAAAGGTGCTTCAATTTTCATTGACTGATTTATTAGAATTTTTCATATTCAATTATGTATTATAAAGTTGAATTAACTATGAAATATAATTAAAGTCTCTTTTATAATTTTTCTTATTAACAATAATAGTTATCGTTATCGAATAAATTAAAGAATATATAAAGCAGTAGTAAAAGAAAGGATGAATGCTCATTATTTAGAAAAAAAAAGAGAACACAGAAATAAAATAATTTCAGAAGTATCTTGCAAAAGAAAAGTTTGCTTTTTATAGTGATATAAAGGTGAATGAATAGTTAAGAAGATATTACTTAAAAATAAATTATAAACTTAATTAAAAACTTTAATATCATCATTAAATTTAGCTGATTATTTAAAAGAAAATTTAGTTAAAGCTTTTTGGAAAAAAATTAAATAGAAAATAAGGGAAGATATAAACATAATTTGATATAATTTAATGTCTTTGAAAATTAAAAATATTCAAACATTGGATACTTTATTTTACGAATTTCTATCTATAGTTATTATTATTTAAAATCATAATATAAATCATTCACTTAATAAGTTAAACTTTAGATAAATATCCTTTCTTTCTACTTTATGTAAAATGATTGTATAGTTGAATTTAGAAATAATAGGAATTATTATTCTGGAAACTTCCATTTATTATTTGCTAATTGAACCGAAAAAAGAGATAAATTTATAATTTCATTTATAGTTTTCTTACTAGATTGTAAGCTAGACTTAATATAGTAAAGCTCTTTCCGCTAGGTAAAATAATAATAGTTAATCTTATTTATATATAACTAAGGTATTATTCTATATCTATTTCTTAGTACTACTAAACAGCTTTAATACTACCATAAAATTAATTAATCTACTGTAAAGGTGTTAATTATTTAATTAAGCTTAATGATAATAAATATAAGCCTCTATGGCTCAGTTGGCAGAGCATTCGCTTAGTAAGCGAAAGGTCCGTGGTTCGAGCCCGCGTGGAGGCTTTTTTAAGACATATTAGAGAACTGTATTATGTGATATAAAAACGCCACCGGGTGGACTTGAACCACCGACCTTTTGGTTAACAGCCAAACGCTCTAACCTATTGAGCTACGGAGGCTTTTATTATAATATAGCATATTATATATAAATAAATAGGTTGAGCAATCCTCCAACTGAAACTCTTAAAATCTGAAAACAGGAAGGCGAAGAACCAGTCAAGAGAAGAGAAGAGAAGACAAGATCGAAGTGACATCAAGTAGCATTAATGATGAAAGATGCCAGATACAAAGGTTTCTTAGGGTAGCATTCTGATCGCAGTCCTATAGAAGACAAAACTCACAAGAGAATTCTAGCACTGTGGAAGACTTCAGAAAGGAATTTTTTTAACTTTAAAAATCTTTATTAAAGAGCTGCGCACCGTTGAGATGCTACGTGCTCTATAATATAATTTATTAGGTATTAATTAATTATATTTATATCTTATATAACAACTTTTTTCTATTACAATTAATTAATAAACTCATTTATTTTCTATATTTAAGCTTTTGATATTATCAATTATAACATCCGAGGTAGTATAGTGGCTAGTATTTCTGCCTGTCACGCAGACGACCCGGGTTCAATCCCCGGCCTCGGAGTTTTTTAATATAAAAAATTTAAATATAAGAGCTTTAAGAATCTTTAGAGATTATATATAAGTTAAAATTATGACAGTTAGCCAAAAGACTGATTTTTTATATTGATATTTTATCTTCTTAAGCAGACTGAATTCCTTAAAAATATTGTATAATTAGCTATTAAGCAACTTCCACTGACAATGGAATAAGATGCCTTAGAATTTTAATTATGGCTATAATTCATAAGTATCAAAGAGAAATTTGCTGATAATTGAAAATCTTATTTTGAACTAGCTTTTGAAGATCCTCCAATGGAAATTTACATAAATTACAAGGAATTAAGCGAAGGCAGATAGATTGCCATAATAGAGTATTCTCTTTTACAAAATAGCAGTTCAAAAGACAGTTCGTTTAAGATAATTTAATTTGTAGAACATTTAATAAACTTATATTTTAAAATAACGGACATGCTAAATCTAAAGGAGCAATAAGGACTTAAAAGTTACTTTATCGAAAGTTAGATACAGACTAATACTCTAAATATTTAAGTCTGCAAGATATTAAAAAATACTGAATCTATAATAATTGGATGAATCATTAATTTTGACTTAAAGAAACATCTAGCAGAGTACAAGTAAAAGCTTTTATTAGCCTATAATAAAAGGAAATATCAGAATGGGGAAATGAATGATAAACTTAATAAAAAAGTTCAAGATAGAAGCTATAAAATCGTATTCATCAATATATAAAAATAACAATAAAAAAGAGAGGAAGTTTAAGGATTCAAAGAGGATGGAGATACCAAATATTTGAAAGAACGAATTTCCTGCTTGGAAGAATAAAAATATTAACAAGGAAAAAAGTTTTCAACAAAATGCTTATCCAAGAAGCTACTGCTTTTTTATATTTAGCGTAGAAGTATAAAAAAGAGTATAAGAGAGAAACAGAAGAATTATTCTAAGAGGTAGATGAATATTTAATCTCTTAACGAAATTTGGTACAAATTTTTAGTTATAAATTTAAAGGAATGAAGCAATTACCCTTTGCTTTTTTAGTTTAAGTATCAATCTTCATAAAATTAAGAATCTTATTGTACTTTTTTGTTAATTTTACAGCAGGAAAATATATTAGAAGGTGATTTTTATAAATTAGAGAGAAGTTTAAGTTTAAATATACTTAGACTCGTGAAGTGGAAGAGGATTTAATTTTACTAGTGATTTAATTATAATTGTTTCATTATGGTTTTGACTTTAGTCTCTTTTCTAGCAATATTAATTCAAGCATAACAAAAAAGATGTCTAATTAAGAATATCTTAATAGTTAGAAAAAAACTTAAGAAGGTAAAGTTAAATAAAGAAACGGATAGTTAAAATCAACTAGGGAACTAGAGAATATTTAGTGTTAAAAGCAGTGATAAAGGAAAAATGGATATGGATAATAGAATAAAATGCTGCAATAATATTAAATTGCTTAATATTAGCAGTTAAGAAGCAAACAAGTAAACTGAGAGAATCTTATTATGCAATTAAATTCTCACAAAACCAACTACGTACCAAGGAAAATAATAAACTCATCAAAAAAATTTAAAATTTAGGAAATTAAGAATGTAGATGAATCAGAAATAAAGTTCTAAGCTCTTCATTTTAATTTTCATTAAAGGAAATAATTTCCTTGATTAGGAAGCACAAAATATATGAGTTCATATAAACTATCTAATCAGATAAACTAATAAAATTAAAATTGTATAATGTCTAGATATTCTCTGAATAAATAAATAGAAAAAGTTCTTTTTCATATAAGCTTGTTGAAGCTTTTGAAAATTTCTATTTTATTAACTAAAATAAAAAGGAAATATTACGTAGAGCTTTTGCATCAACTTTTTAAATTAAAATAACTCTTAAGAGCTTAAAATTAAGTATCAGTATTTTCAATCGAAAGAAAAAAGTAGCTTAATAACTTTAGAAAGGTTTCTTAAGGATTATTCTATACAAATTTTTAGTCTAAATTCATTTTTTTCCTATTTATGTAGCTGTTTTTGAACAAACACGATAATGATAAAAGAAAAGTAAGAATAAAATCTAATTTAGATTTTGATTTTAGAAGACAATAAATCAAATAGCATACTTTAATACTTAAAGTATACCTTTCAAAATATAGGCATTAATAAATTAATTTATTCTAAATCCTATAAATTAAATCTTTTTCCACTTTTTGGTTTTCAAGTAACTAAGCCAGCTTTTTAGTTATATTTTAAAGACTGCACTAAAAAGGAATAATAAAAAAACATATCGAAAAACTATTTAGTAGCCTGCTAAAAATAAATTTTCCTTGTAAAATGGTTTAAGTGGAACCTTTTTTCTAGTTAGCTTTAAAACTTTAAACTAAGTAAATATCTTTATTCCTTAGTGAAATAATTGTTTATGCCTATTATTACTAATATATAACCTAAGTTGAAATAAATATTTACCAGTTTTTAAACATATACTGCTATATATAAATAGAGCTAAATATTCTCATCCCTTATTTTAGAGATATACCTTACAATTGCTTCTTAACTTCTTTATCTTGTTGGTATTGAAAATTTTCTTTATTATATTTAATATTAATTACCTAGTAAAAGGAAGAGTCTTTTTAAGAAAAAATTAAGCCTTTAAATTAAAATCTTAAAAATTAAGGTTTCAGCCTTAAATTTATTTTATACTAAAACCATAATAAAGCATGTTCATTTAATACCTTAAAATAAGTATAACTAAAGCAACTATCCTCATAACATATTCTTTCTCAATTAAAAAAACTCTATCATAGCTTGAATTTAAAAAGTGGGATATAAAAACTAAATTATGATGTCTTTTAAAATTAATAAAGTTAGAGCTCTCTTTTATATATTTCATGTAAAGAAAGAAAATAAAAAGTTATAAGATAATAATGAGAATTAGCGCTCATAAAGAAAAAGTTATTTTATAAATTAAAGTTTAGGTATAATAAACACTTTAAATTGACTTTATAAATCTAGATTCTGATAAAGTTATAAAAAATAAAATGTAGATATATTCTTACGAATTATGTCTAGGATGCAAAAAAAATCAAAAATGCCCATGATATAAACTATAATGTGATCATTAATTTTGTCTAAAATGTTGATATAATTTTTGAAAGAGGCAACATACGAAGCATTAAAATTTGGAAGCTAATTAATTTATATGCATAATATGTAGTAAAAAATCCATTCTAGATGAAGAACTTTTGAATTCTATCTTATGAAAACTAACTGGCTTAACTTCAAACAAAAAGTTAAATTAATAACCTTAAAATAGATAGTAAAATATCTATTAATAATAAAATGAAGCTTATAATTAAAAAAAATAAATTGAAATTATATAATCTTAAAGTAAAACCCAGTTTGATTATAATAAACCATAAGAATTACCCCGAGCAGATAAAAAAGATATTTCCTAAAATTAAATTTAAAATTAGAGATTTTCTTTAGAGGATAAATAATAGTAGAATTTAACCAAAGCTAGTTAAAATGCAAATAAGTAAGAATCTAATACTTTAGAATCAGGTTAAACTTCTAATGCTTAAACATTTAATCAAGAAGAGCAATCTTAAATAAATAAAATTTAAGAAATGTAAACACCAGAATATTAACCAAACTCAGGCTAAAAAGAAAACTCTAGATTATCTTCTAATCTTAAAATTCAAAAGCTAATTGAAAATCAGGAAAAAACAATTTCATAGGAAGAATATCATTCCTCTGAAAATTTCAATCCAAATTAAGATTAAAGATTCGATAAAGATCTAATCAAAAGACAAATTTAAATTCCAAGAATTCCAAAGATGGAGATAGAACTATCTTCTTATTGTTTTCCTTGCTTTCAATAAAAATCTCTAATTGAAAGTCTAACAAATTAAGTCTAGGAATTAGAAGGTAAAATAAGCTAAAATTTTATAAAGAATCAAATAACTCAACAAAAAATGAAAGAATAAAAAGAATAAATAAGCTAATTATAATAAAATGAAATCATTATGTTGCAAGAAAAGCAAGATTACCAAAA
Organism: Loxodes magnus; assembly: GCA_946699065.1. NCBI lineage: Eukaryota > Ciliophora > Karyorelictea > Loxodida > Loxodidae > Loxodes > Loxodes magnus. Next base: position 145,666 of record CAMPDV010000484.1, read on the forward strand.
TGATTATTTAGCTTTAAAATATTAAAATCAGTAACTAAAAAATGATTAAGAAAGCTTATTAAAAGAATTTACCTAAGCTTAGACTCCGTTTTACTTAATCAAAGAACAATCATAGTAGTATTTTAAAAATTGATAAGACACTAGTTATGAGAAAGAAGAAGCTTTGAAAATAAAAAATATATTAGATAATAAAGTTGAAAATCTTGAAAAATAGAATTAGATTTAGAGTTAATAAATATTAGATATGAAGTAAGAAAAAACAAATAAAGAGAATTTAATTTAATAGTTATATGATTAAATTAATTAACAAAATTAAAAAACCTACTAAAACACTGAAACTCAAGTTTAAATTCTTTCAAACTCAAGGGAAAATCTAAATCGATAAAAATAAGAACTTACTCTATAATTGTAGAGTGAATATGCATAAAACGAAAATTATAAAAAAGAAATATAGAGAGCTGAAAGTAAAATATAAGAAAAAGAAACATAAATTGAAAAAATAAAATAAGAAATAACCTAGTTCAAAAGTAAAATAAATGAACTAGAGACAAATTATTTTTAGATTTAGTAAACTAACAGTTCTTATACTGAGGAAATTAAAAAATTATAATCAGAATAATAATAAGCATGAAAATAATCTCAGTAAGTTATAAAAGAAAAGGAAAGTTTATAAAAAGAAAACATTTAAAAATAATAAGAAATAAACAGTCTCTAAGGAAAAATAACTGAGTTAATATAATTATAAAGCAATTGTTCTGAATTAGAGATAAAAGCATCGTAATAAGAATAGTAAATAAAAGAATATGAATACAAAATTTAGAAAATTTAAGAAGAAAAATCTGTTCTGGTAATTTTCATAAATTATGTAAGCTAAAGACAAAAAAATTTAGAAGAATAATTTCAAAAAGCTGAAAATGAGAAAAAATATTGAAAAAAAGAGTATGAATAACTTAATTCGGAACAAAAAACTGATTCTTGTAGTTATATTGAATAAATTTCTAATCTAGATTCATAAGTTATTAAACTAATAGAAGAAAATCAACAAAATTTAGAATATTCAAAAAGAATTGAATCGCAATATTAAAAAAATGAGAAAGAACTCAATGATTTAAGGTCTAAAATAAACATTTAAGCAGATGTATAGAAAGATCTATAAGAGTAATGCTAATAAAAAGACGAAGAAATACAGAAATTATTAGATTAGATGAACTCTTATAAATCACCTCATTAATAAGGATCTTATTAATAAACGCATAACATTTAACAATTTGAAGAGATAATAAATATTCCTCATGTTTAAGAATAAGATTCTTTATAGGTTAAATGAATTTATCCTCGTAAAGCATGAAAAAATCTAATTGATAAATATAAGGATAATGATAGTAAAGTATAAAACATTTAAGATCTATCTGATAAATTTAATTCTTGAAGAGAAATAAATGCTGATGGAAATTCTTACTACAGAGCTGTTGGTTTTGCCTTTTTAGAACATTTAGCTAGATACACCACTCCCATTTAAGATTTATCAAGTTTTATTTATAAAATGTAAAAATAATTAGGTTACTATAAAATAAGATCTGAAAATAACTAAGAACTAAGATAAACTTTTATAAGATTTTTAAAAAAATTAGAATTGAAAAAGAAATTGCAATAAAATAATCCTCCTGATATCATTTCCATTTTTAAGTTTTTAGACAATGAACTTTTGGATAATAAAGATAATCAAGATGAAGCTCTTGTTTGGACAATGCGTTGCTTATCTGCTAATTATTTAGAATCACATAGAGATTACTTTGAAGCCTTTAGTTAGATTCCTTATAGTGATTTAATAAGTTAAGTTTTAAAGATGGGAAAATAAGCAAAAGGAATTGCTATTGGTCCTCTTTTAGTAGTCTTAAAAGTGAAAGTTGATATAAAAACTATTGATAGATAGTATTAATAATTATTGTAGTTTGAATAAATGAAGATAGCAGGATAAATTCCTTTGATTTTCTTACTATATGATTCATGTCATTATAATATAATATATTCAATAAATCAGTCAAAAGTGGACGGATTTGACGAAAAAACCGATAAATTCTAAGCGAAAATGAATCTACCATCTGTTTGAAATCCATAAAATTGTAGTAAACCTTTCTTCATTTCAATATAGCCTACTGGATAGGAATGTCCATATGATGAATGGAAAGATTTTTAGATTTAATTTGATTATCCATATAAAAGTACATAAGAAAATATTTAAAATAAATAAAATAGTATACAACAAATATAGGCTTAACTTTAGAAGTGTAAGAATTGCTAAACTGAAAAAAAACCTTAGGATATAATAACATTGGAATGTAACCACTCGGTGTGTAAGTGTTGTCTAGAATTTAAAATTAATGAAGACACATAGGGGAAAATAATACTAAAATAAGGAGATTAAGGAAAATAAGCTAGTTGTCATTGTGGAAAAATTTTAACAATTTAAGAAATAGAAAGATGCATAGGACAGAAAAAGTTTAGCCAAGCTATTAAGGACGCTTAACGATGATATACAGCTTAAAATAAATTTTCATTAATAATATAAGTTTAAAAAGGAAAAAATTAGTATTCATGCTTTTTTATCTATAATTATCTGTTTTTTAAAAAAGTATTCTTAATTTCAAATCCTTAAATCTCTTATATAAAATAAACTTGATATATTTCTTATTTATTTGAGAAAATCAAAGTTGATTATTTAGAAAGATCTTTAAGTTATTTTATAAATAATTTGAAGCATTTTTAAACTTTCTTTCGTTCTTATTTGTTTTTGCTCGCTTTTAAGATAAAAGTTAATAATTATTTATAAGAAAAATAAAGCTATTTAGCATAATACTTTTACTTAATTATATTTCCTAACTTAATTCTTTCTATTTTTGGTTGTCTTCATGCTTCTTTTAATTAATTTATTATATTGAAGCTTTTTACAACTACCTTTTATCAGTATCATATAAAAATAATATGAATTTTTCTGGCATATTTTCCTTTTCTTAAGAAAATCGCATGTTTCCTTTAGCATTTCACTGATTTTCATGAAGTGTAATTCTTCTAGGGTTATATAAATCTTTTGAGCAAGATACTGCAGACTTAATGTCTCACTCTTCCCATGATAATTAATAATCATAAAGACATTCAATTGTCCTCTATTCTTATTTAATACTGAGATTTTAACTAGTAAGTCTTAAAATTAACTGGTTGAAACTTTTTCTGCTCTTCTAAATAAATCTTTCATTCTATAAATACCTCCTTCCCTAGTTTATTTCATAATTCATTGATTATATCTAGCTTTCTTAATATCCTTCAAGTAATTATTAATGTGCCTTTCTCATTTAGATATTAACAATTAAAACATCAATATAATTAAGCTTGCTTTCCTTTTCAACTTTTTAATTTAGTTTCTAATTTCATTACTAATGTAAGTAACCTTTTTAAAATTATCTCTTTAATCTATTTTATAAGATTGAAGGGACTTACCTTATCTTATTTCAAAGGAAACTATTTTTTCAAGCTTAACTATCTTCATTGACTTAATTCTTAGTTTGGTTTTTCATGTTTTACTTGAATTGAAATTATGATATTTATACCACTAGCTTTTGCTTGCTTCTATCTTCATTAACTGAAATCTTCTATATTGTAAAAGCTTAAAGGATATCTACTTTTTAATAACTCTTTCTGAACAAGTGAATGTTAAAAAGCTACATTTATTATGGTTATATTACAATAATTATTAGTAGCAATGTCTATTTTATCAAGGTAAGGAAAGTCAAAGTTATAGTAAATAAAGAATTTAAGAGATAAAAGTTACTCAAAAGAATCAGCTAATTAGTTTAATCCTTAGAATAGATATTTTTAATACTCTTAAGAGAGATTGACTTAATAACAAAGACTAGTATTAAAAAAAGTGCGACGATATGAAATAATTTCCTTATATGAACTAGAATATCACTTTAGAAGAGAATCTTATAAAGATTTAAAATAAATTACTTGAGAGAAATGTATAGCTAACTGATTCATTTATCATAGAAAGATATAATGTAGCAGATAATAAAGCATATGTCTAAACAGAAGAAAGAAGGTAAATTATTTATAAACTTAAAGTAATAATCATCGAATTAGTTAACTCTAGTTCAAAGTTGTAATAAAGCTATTTTTATACCTATTTATCTTCAAAGTCTTTCTTTAGTATATTATGGTGCTATTAATTTAAATATCAATAGCTTGCAGAAAGAATGTTAATAAATAAATTTATCATAATTAACTCAAAACCTTTAAGATATAAAGTACTGTAAATTGATGATTGAAAACATTATAAGATAAATTATAAAAGAAAATATATTGCAGCTTCATTGTTAACTCAACAATAAAATATTTTATATGAAAGTTCTAATAATTTTGTCAATAAACATTCAAACACTTTTACGTTGAGAAATATCTTATTAGTCTTCAAATCTATTTTATTTTATTTATTTTTGCTTTTAGTTTTTATTATTTTATTGATATTCATTATACTTCTTTCTTTCGTAATTCTTCTTTAGCATAAATTCATACCTCTTTGACAGAAGATAGGCAATTTTTTAATTTATTTGTAGAGTAAATTTATTGCTTTAATAGCATTATTGAGAATTCTAAATCTCAAAAGATTATTAAACTTAAAATAAAAAGTTAAAACTAAAATTATATTCATTGAAGCCTTTTTATATTTAAGAGTGGTTATAAGAATGCTGACTTTAATCATTGATAAGTTTAAAGTGTTGAAGTTAAAAAAGTTTTGCTCAAATATTATTTTAAGCTTTTACGTAATTTCCCCTTTAAAAATTTATTTATCTCCTGTTTATTTACTGTGTTTAGATCTTGTTCTATTTTTATAGTTTTCGCATTGTTAATGTAATGATAATGAAACTTTATTTTGAAATTTATTATCGAACTTAAATCAAATTATATAGAAATTTAACTAGAAATCGACTAATTAAAGTACAATAAATTAGAATGCTACAGTGCTTTTAAAATTTTTTAAACTCTGACTCTTAGTAAGGTTAAGAAGTGAAAAAAAGCATCTCAACAAAGCGAAATTAAAAGTATCGTATATTTCCTCAAATTTTTAAATAATTGAAAAAAACTCTACAGTCAGATAATTGAAAAAGAAAAAATTAATAATAATAATGATTCTCTAAATAAAGAAGAAAAATTATAAAAGCTAAAAGTGCATGAATAAATTAGCTAACCTTTTCTTTGTTTTATTTCTTTTATTTTTTATTTTATTTATTACTATATTTTACAAACCATTTTTTACATTTAATGATTAGACTTAATCTAAATGTGTATACAAATACCTTTATTTCATATATTTAAAATTAAAATTATAATAGAGTTATAAATGCTTTTTAACATATTTAACTTAGATTTATTTTTCCTTAGAAAATATTAGATAAGTGTTTTTATGAGTTTTAAAGAGGAATATTTGCAAGTAATATAAGAATGAATATCTAGCAAGCGTCTAAAGAAAATATTAAAAATATAGCAAATCACTAAAGTTAGTTTTGCTTGCGAACTAAAACATAATAATTACTAGCTTTACATAATTTAAAATTTTCTTTTAGGAAGAATCTTATTAAATAAATAAGAGATAAAAATATTCCCAAGCAATACATCATAGTTATTTGGTTTTTAACAATTTTAAAGACTTTAAAGAAACAATTTATAATAGCATCCTCAAAAGCGCTTTATTCTTACAGATTTAAAATTATGAATAAATTTAATTTTGACTTCAGGAATTTTTTCACCAGAATTAAAGAGAAAATTCTTAATTTTAATAATTTCTGTTGAATTTTGTGAATATTTTAACTTTTCTTTAATTTTGGATGAAATAAATAAAAAATTTAAGATTAAAATAAAAATTTATTAATGTAAACTGGATATTAGATAATAAAAGGTGAAGATAATGAGAGATAGAGCAAATTTCTTAAAAAATGGTAATGAGAAAATATAATATTTTCTCGGTAAATAAATAAGAATAAAAAAGATTATACTTTCTATTAAAGAATTTAAAAAAATTATTTAATTAATTAAAAAATTCCTACACTTCCGCTATGAATATTTTAACTAAAATAAATTTAATTAAATTTAGTTAAATAAACACTATAAAATAAAATAATTTGAGAGTAGCTTTGCTAAGATAATCTTAAAACTCTTATATTATATTTTTTATTAGTTCTAAAAAGTTGATAAAAAGATATAGAAGATAAAATATTTAAAATTAAAATATTTCTAAGCTTATTAATTTTTAGAAGTTATTAAAATTTTAATTAATATATTTAAATTAATTTTCTTATACAAATCCTAAAACTTCTTTAAATTAAAAAAAATAAAAGCAGATGAGATCATAGCAATCATTAATTTTAATTTTTTTTATAATTTCAAATATTTCTTAACCTCAAATTTATTTAAAAAACAAAGATAATTTATTTTATTATTTTTGCTAAAAGAGAGAATAAATAAATAACTATTATTAAAAATAATTTTATTTTTAAAGTTTCTTCTACTAATTAATTCACTAAAAGTTTTCTATATTTAGAAAAACATTTGCCTTTATCATTTAAAAAAGTAATTAGATATTTTTTAAAGAATTTTTTCTTGCTATATAACGAAAATAATCAAAGCTTCTATTATGTTAGTTAGAATAACCTGTAATTTTTTATTAATTTAGGCAATGTATTCACTAAACTATGATAATTTGGTTTCTTTATGTAAATTAAAAAATTTCCAATTATTTTACTATTTAAGTTAGAACGTAGAAGAATTAAATGGATCTTATAATAATTATTAATTATAAAAAGAGAAATTATTTAAAATAAAATGCTTTGTTTATTGATATTTTCATTAACTAAAGCAGATATGCATAGAATTTTATTAATTTAAAGATAATTATAATAGTTTACTGTTTATTTCCTTTTATTCATATATTTATTTATAAAAGTAGTCTAATAACTCTTCCAATTGTTTAAAAATTAAGTTATTCTTAGTGGCTATCGTGCAAAATAATAGCGTTACTCTAAACATTATAAAAATGGTTTATGAAAGAAAAGTTATATAATTAGGGTTTCTCTTATAATAATTTTATAATTTGTAAATAATTAAATTTACATAAATTTCCAAATTATTTAAGTATCTATAATAAAATAATCTAAAATTATTGTTAAAAATTAAGATATTTTCACCATAAGTATATTAATATAAATGCTTATAACTATTTTAAACTTTTTCTTTTATTTATTTAATTAAGATTTTCTTAGATTAAATTACTTTCTTCATTGATTGAATGGCTAGCTTAGGCATTTAATTTAATTTAATTATAATTATTTTAATTTATTGTTATGTTTTAAATATATATCTTTTATTTATTAACATTATTAAGCTTATTATCGAAAAAACAATAAATTTGCAAATAAAGTCTATCAACCCTTTGATTGAAGGTATTGTTGTCTTTTTATCTGCTAGTTTTATACATCTATTTTTCTCATCATTTAATCTTTTTTTTTCTTGTTTGATTTCTATATAAAAATTTTGCTTAAATAAAATAAAACTTTGCATTATGAACAAATAAAAAACTAAAATAGGCATTACAGAGTTTTGAATATATCTAGTTGATTATCTGGTAAAAAATTAAATTGAACTAAAGAATGAAATAAAGGATTAAATAATTATACAACTATTATAATCAAATCTTTTTAAGATTAAAAGATTATTAAATTTTATTTTGTAATTACATTTTTGTAATTAAAGCATAATGTATTATGAACATCTGTTTTCTTCAAAGCAAAGACATCTATAATTGGAATAAATTAAATTATAGAGTAATTATTTTTATTACGCTTTTTTTGAGATTTATGGGTGAATTACAATAAAAGCTTTTAATATTTTTTCTTTATTATTTTAATAAACTTTTCTCTTAAAGATTAAAAAGCCAAAATGTTAATTTATAATCTATAATCTCATAATGAAAGTTATAAATCTTTTATCATTATTTTAAATTTGTTCATAATATTTTAAATTTTATTTTTATTAGAATTTAAATTAAAGAATAAAAAATACTATAATTGAATTAAAGTTTTATCCAATGCTAGAAAATAAAATAAATAAATTTAAACATAATAATAAAATCCTTTAAATATAATAAATAACTAAATTACATTTATTTTATCTCTCTTTAGATAAAATTTTATAACCTTAATTTAATAAATTATTGTTAGGCTTTTTAATAAAATAATAAAAGGAAAATTAATATTTTATTAGTATGAGATTTAAGAATTATTTATTTTAGTTTATAATTAATACTTAGTATAACAATCAATTAATTATTAGTCATCATTTTAAAGTATTACTAAGCTTTTATCTCTATAGTTATTTAAATTAACTATTTAAATTTAATTATATAAGTGATTTCTTTAGAAATTTTACATTTATTATAACTTTTAAAACTAAGAGAAGTTTTAAATACTTTTAGTCTTAAGAAAAATTTATTAAGGTATTAAGATCTTTGAGATTATTAAACATATTTAGAATTTATTTTTAAACAATGCGCTTCACATTATCAATAATAGATATTAATAAATTTTTAATTAAAAGTACATAATATTAGAAATTAAAATGTTGTAAAAAATTCAATTAAGCAAGTTAAAATTTCTGAGATTCTTAAATTAGATAATTTATAAATATATGTCTAGTAGTAAAATGATTATTCGTTAGTAGATTATAGCATTCTATTATAATGATTAAAAGCTAAAATATAATTCCATAAAGTATTTTTCTATTTTAATTCTTAGCTTAACTTACAATTATTTTATAATAGTAGACTAAATCCTTTTATAAAGATAAACTATTTATTTTAATATTTCTTTAATTAGTTATTAACTAAATAATAACCATTTTAGAACTATTGCCTCAAATCAAAATTTATAATTCATACCTTTTGTCTAAAATAAATGGACAAGCTATATAAAGAATAAAGAAATGGCAAATTTAGTAGATTTAAGTATTTAGCATTGAAAATAAAACTAAAATAACTTTAAAAATTAATCTCTAGCAATTATCTCAATTAAGGATACTCATTTAGTTTTATTCTTCATAGAAACTAAATTCATATGGAGTCTTTCCTAAAACTTAAAAATTGAAAATGTTTAATAAAAAGAAATTAATAAATCATAAAGTATTTAATGTATTAAGCAATAAATATTTAGATTACTAGCTAGAATCAATAACTTAGTTATAAAAAAGTTTTAGATGTTAATTCTGAAATAAAATTAATTTATATATGGATAACCTTTAAAATTAAAATATTTTATAAAGTTATTTTATTAAATAAAAAGGAATTAAAGTCTTTTATAAATCTATTAAAATTTTAGATACAAAATATGTGAAAAATATAAATAAGTTAATTTAGAAGTTAAAAGAATATAAAAATAAAATAGTTAAAATATTAATGTATATAAAATATATAATATAATATAAAAACATTTATTAAATCTTATTTAATATATTTTAATATTGTACTGAAATTATTAACTTTAGTATTTTCATTTATTTTATTTTAAAATTTAAATTTTAAAATTATTATTAAATTATTTTTATTATAGTTGCTTTGAGTCATATTATTAAAATTAAGATTATATAGATTTGCTAATTTTAGATTTGCTAAAATTACAAAAAATATAAAATTTTAATTTAAAAATCTGAAATAAAATTAAAATTTCAATTTTATATAAATTTACTTTTTGCTTAAAATAAAATAATTAATATAATTATTTATCTTTATTTATTTTATTTTTAATATTTACTAAATATTACCATCATGTTTAAGATTAAGTTGGATAAACTTTTAATTAATAGGAATCAAATTTTAATTTTATTTGTATTTAAATCAAATTATTTTCAATTATTTAAGTTTATAAGTTGTTCAACTTAGCATTGTCTCATCTTTATTTTTTTCTTGAATAAGTATATTTTTTAAATAATTCCTAAGATAATTTATCTTATTTTTGTTTCTTTCTTCTTCAGTCACTTTTTTTAACCATTCTTCAACAAATTCTAGGAATCTTTACTCGCTTGACATTTAAATTTCTTTTTTATACTGTTTCATTTCTTTATTTTATATAGAATCTACCAAACTTTAAACATCAACATTTTGCTTCTTCGCTTCAGTTATAAATGTATTAATTATTTTTTCCCTTTGATTAGAAGTTAATTTATATTATTCTTCATTTTTAGCTATTTTATCTTCTTCAAAATAAATGCTTGAATGTTCGTTTTACTTCTCAATAAAAATAAGATTTGCTTAACCTTAATTTAAGTTAGACTAGTTTATATTAAAACAATCTATCCCAGATTAACTTAATTGTCTCTCACTTACTAAGGTAGAATTTAAGTTTCTCGTACTGCTATTTGCATTTATTTAGCATCTTTTACTTTTGTATTGTTTATATTTATAAAACATTAGTCTAAAGAAAATTATTAATCCTACTAGAAAATTACTCAAATTAAGTAAACTTATTAATATTATAACACATCTACCTGTATCCTCATACCTCTTTTCAGTTATTAACTCTCTATGCTACTTATCAAAAGCAATGAAGCAATAATCTAAAACGTAAATTATCAAAATAACTGATTCGTTGAATAAATTCAAAAGCATATCTACTTTAGATTTATAAGGATTTAGATAAAGCAAATATGTGCATTAAGCGACATATAAAACTATCATAGTGGTTACTTGTAATTCAGGTATACTTTAAGCAAACACTATAACCAAACTTATTATAAATCTCCTTAAAATGAAAAATACATAGAAAAGGGATATTAATAAGTTATCTTTATAACTAAACTCTTCAAATAAACTTCCATACTACATCATCATTTTTTCTTCTTCTTATTCATTGTTTTATCTGATAAGTCTATTCATTTTAATAGCCTTGGAAATTAAAAAAGCTATAAATAGAATCTAAATAATCTATTAATAAAATAAACTTACTAAAAATATAAAAGCTAAAATAGAATTTAAGCAGGCATATCAATCATATCACTAAAGATTTTATAGCTATAGCAATACTGCAATTCATATTTAAAAGTTGCTTATAATACCAAATCTAATAAACGAACAGAACTTAAAATGAGATATAACTTTCTTAAAATATTAATTTCCCTTCCAAAAATGTGAAATGATGGAACAACTCAATAAAATAAAAACTTAAAGCGATACTTCAAGAAGAGAACTATAAGCATTAGATAAAAAAGTATGTTCACTATAATTATATTAATTGATATTTTCATTTTATACTTAGTCAATCTAATTTTTTGTTAATAAAAGATCTTAAATTCCAAAGTTGAAGTATAAAACTCCTACTTATACTAAACTATATAAATATTTAAGATTAGAAGGAAATTTTAGGTTTAGCATTCCGTTAATATTTATTAATTCATTAATCAAAATTATTATTCAAAACAAAGTGAATCCTGTTGTGCTTCCTTACTAAATTATTGCAAATACAACTGCAGAAGATATAATAGAATTTGATAATGCTTAATTAATATCTTATGATTATTCTATATATCTTTTTTCATTTTCTGAAATAGCTGCAAACTCTTCACTATTATCTTCAGTGATATTATGTAAAGATATATTACAGTTTCCATTTTATCAATCATATATATTTCCTTATTCAATGCATTATTATTCATCGATGCATTAGAAACATTTCGAGGAATCATTTTTGCATCCTTAGCACTTTTCAAAACATTACTCATTAAATAAGAAAAATGATTCTATGCATTCAATACATTCAATACCTTAAGTTTTATTTTCTTAGCATTTTTCACATCAAGGGATTGTAGAGCAAGGGTAACAACTACCATTCTTTTCAATTTCAGTTTCATTACATTTATCAACACAGGTTTTATTTTAAGAAATGAGATATGGTTCATAACAATTGCTACAAAATTATCCATTATCATTACATTTCTCGCAATTTTTTATAGATTAATCACATTTGTAGCATATTTATTCTTTAAGAAAATAGGTTTCAGTTGGACATTCTTAAGCACATATATTATTTAATTTTACAAATGAATCTTTACATTAGTTGCAAATTTCTCCATTCCCACTACACTTCTTACAATTTAGTATAATTTAATCACATTTGAAGCATATTTAATCTTAAATATAATATAATTCATATGGACATTCATGGACACAATTGTTATTTAGCTTTAAAAATGAATCTTTGCATTTGTTACAAATTTCTCCATTCTCACTACATTTCTCACAATTCTATATAGCTTAATCACATTTGTAGCATACTAAGTCTTTAAGAAAATAGGTTTCTGTTGGACATTCTTAAGCACATATATTATTTAATTTTACAAATGAATCTTTACATTAGTTGCAAATTTATCCATTCTCACTACACTTCTCACAATTTTATATAGATTAATCACATTTGTAGCATACTTAATCTTAGATATAAAACAATTCATATGGACATTCTTAAACACAATTGCTATTTAGCTTTAAAAATGAATCTTTGCACTTTGAGCAAATTTATCCATTCTCACTACACTTCTCACAATTTTATATAGATTAATCACATTTATAACATGCTTAATCTTAAATATAATATAATTCATATGGACATTCTTAAACACAATTGTTATTTAGCTTTAAAAATGGATCTTTGCATTTGTTACAAATTTCTCCATTCTCACTACATTTCTCGCAATTCTATATACCTTAATCACATTTGTAGCATACTTATTCTTTAAGAAAATAAGTTTCTGTTGGACAATTTTATGCACAATTTCCATTATATAAAACGTAACCTTAAGCACAATTTTTACAATATTACCCGTGTTCTTCGCATTTTTCACATTAATCTATTTTTTCACTACATAATATGCATTAAAAATTATTTTAAGTTAAAATATATTCATCTGAAATACATTTTTTACAGCTTTTATTTATATCACATTTTTCACATTTCTCAATTACTTCACTGCAAGGCTTGCATACTCCATCTTAATCGTAGTCTTATTCTGTTTCTATACAATTCTACTCACATTAATTATTTGTTAATTTCAATTAAATACTTTCACACTTATAGCACTATCTTCCATCTAAAGAACACTCGGAGCAATTTTAAATAACTTATTAGCATTTAATGCATTACTATGATGTAAGAAAATATCCTATTTTGCATTCTAAGCATTCTATATCATTACATTTTGAACAAAAGCTAAACTACTAATCACATGGATAGCATATTCCATCTTAGTTATAATCTTGTTCTTAGTCAATGCATTTATCTTAGCATTACTAATTTGTCAGTTTTTTACCTTATTAGCATGAAAGACATACTTGATTACTGCAAGTAGCACAAAACGAGTTGTAAGTTAAACATGAAATGCAAGAATCTCCATTTATGTAAAAAGAGTTAGAGCATTTATAGCAGATATTTCCAGTCTAAGTACATTCTTCACAAAAGGGAATTGTTTTATTACAAAAATCGCAATAATTATCCAAGTTTTAATCTTACTAGCTAAGAGGACAAAATTAAGAACAAACATTATCAAGAGAAAGTTTCTACATACAAGTGCAAGAATCGTTTGTAAAATTAAAATTAAAATTATCTTAACATTACAAACAATTACTACTATTTTATCCATAGCATCTTGAACAGCTAAAATGACACGGAAGATTAATATCAATAGTAGTGAATCCTTGGTTTGGTTGATTTAAAATAGTTGTAAGATCGTCTATAGTTAAAGAATAATTCTTATAATATTTAAGAGAATATACATATCCTCTATATTTTTCGGAACTAGTTATGTTATAAATTTAACTAGTCAAGTCAAAATCTAATCAGTAAACATTGTTATTTTTATATGTTTAAAATATATTATTAAGTTAGGAGTGAGTTAAAGCAATTTAAATTTCTCCATTTTTAGTTTAAGAATATCCTACGAATACTCAAATATCATTTACGAAGCTTACATTTAAAATAATTTCTTTGTTCTGATTATTAAAAACAGTTTTAGCCTTATAAATAGTTTATTTATTTAAGGAATCCTATTGTATTTATAAACTAATGTAATAATATGTTTATTTTCAAATCTTTATGAAAGTTCCTTATGATTATGGTTGATTTTCTTTATCAAATTTCAATCAAGCTGTAATGCTCATTTAAATTTAATTTGTTGGGTCTTATCCATAATTCTAGAATAATTTATTTTGCGAACTTTCATTACCATAGTAATATTTAGGTGCATCAGTATCTTGAATACGAAAAAATAAAGGATCTGCTTAAGAAAGAGAAAAGATGAAACTTAGAACTAGAATACTTTCCATTTTATTATAATTTAAAACAATTTCTAAATTTAAGCTAAGAAATTTTAGTTTATCTTCATTCAATTATTTAATTAGATCTCTTTAAACTATTTTTAGTCATTGAAAGATATAAAATGTCTTATAGTTATAAACCAATAAATTAATTTTAATTAGATGGAATTAAATTTCTTAAAAAACAGCTTAATGATATATAAATAATTTTAATTTTAAAATAGAAAAAATTTAGAAGAAGAGGAAGTTGCTTAACAAATAGAGTTTACAATATCTAAAATTTTTGTTTCATTCTTTGATTATTTAAGGAATGATTCTAATAAAAGTCAAAATGATTATGTTTTCTTTTAACTTTAAAGAAAGAAATAAAAAATGTCACTTTGGTATTTCTTCGCCAATATTTAAAATTTAAAAAGCAGAATAATTTTCATAAGTTTCACAGTGCTAGAGACTTAGAGCATAGTAAAATTGAAACAATTAAAATTTTAATTGCAAATGAAAATGAAAATGAAAATGTATGGAAATAAGGATATAATTTTTTTTAAAGTTATATCTAATTTAGCATTTTAAAATTCCTCGATTTTTTCAAATCTTATTTGAACAAAAATTTTAAAACATCCAAGAAATAAAATTAAAACTTTATTTCAGATAGAATAATAATAGATATTGCAAAAATGAATAAAGCTATATAATAACTGCATCCTTTTCTAGATATCAATTATAGAGTTAATAGCAAGATTTATGGAAGCTGAGAAATGTATTATTATTGAAATATTTAGATACAATTTCCTTTTAATAGTTAATATAATTTATGTTTATTGCGTATATTTAGTTTAGTATATCCTAACTAAATTTTATATTTTTCCAAATTATAATGAAGCATATATAGTCTATTAAATTTTTGTGTAAATGGGAGAATAAGCTAGTTATTAATATTCTAATTTAATATCTTCTTGACATTAATAAACTTTAAAATATAAATATATGAAAGAGTCATAACTTAAAAGGATATTAATATAGCTAGAAATTTTAATTATGCAAAATATAAATAAGAATAAGGACAATTTACTTAAAATAAATCTAAAGTGCTTTAAATTTATTATCTTTCTTTTCTATTTGTTAACATTTATTTCAACAATCTCTTTTATAATTTTCTAATCAATAGCTTGATTATAATATTTCTCATAGCATTGTAATACCTAGGATTCTAAGAATATAAATTAAATTAATTAGTGTGTTTATAACTAAAAAGGAAATAATAGCTTTCTAAGCTTATGATTTAAGATTTAAATATATTAATTATTTAGCATTAAATAATTAAAGTATAAATAATTAAGCTATATATATTCACAATATAACTTATTAAAAATAATCTTAGAATAAGAGTATTTCCTTAATTATTTATAATTAATTATTTAATAAAGATATTCCTTTCTATCTAAATTATTTTAAAATGTCTCTAGTAAATTAAAAAGTTTTAAGCTATAATATAATTATTTAGGCTATTAGTTAGTAAACTAATTAATTTATATAATATTGATTTAATTTAATATTATTTAGCTTTATTTATCAATATTATTTTATATTTTAGATATTATAATTACTTTAATTCTTTTTAATATATATTATTTTAAATTAGTATATTTAGATTTTAGTTAACTAAAAATTAAAAAAGTTGTAAATTATATAAAATAATTAAGTTTATTAAGGTATTATTTATAGGTTTATCAATAATTTTCTTAAACTAAAATATAAATTATAACTATTTTGCTATAATTAAATGATAATTAATTTTAATAATTAAACTATATTTAAATATATAATATTTAAATAAAGTATTATAATACTAATAATAATAATATATTAACTGTTATAGTTAGTTAATTAATTATATAGTTGACTTTACTAAAATATACTTATTTACTAATTATTTTATTTATAAGCTATAATAGTTGTAAATTATTATAATATTTATAAAATTACTTTTAAAGTTATTTATTTTATCGACCTAATAGAATTATATTCAATATAATTTTAGATAAAAACTTACTTTCTAATTAATTTACAATATATAAATGGCTATAAGAGATTATCTCTTAATAGTAGTTAATTATAAGTAAGTTTATGGATATAAAATATTTTAATTTTAACTTTTCTTGTAATGCTTATTATTTAAATAGATAGCACTATTTAATTATAAAATAAACTAAACTGTAAATAAATAAAAATATCTAAAGATAAATTTTAATTTAAATAATATTAATAAAATTACTAAGAAAATAGTTTATTTAAGTATCTATTTTAAATAGCTAAATATAAATTAAGCTAAACTAAGCTATTTAATTAATATTTAAAGTAATTTATTTAATTAAACCAAATATAATTAATTATAATATTTTATACATTAAATAGACTATTTAAATAGAAGTATAATTAAATAGTTTATTATAAATTAATAATTATAAAGGATATATAATAAAAGGTATAGCAATAATTAAAATTATATATAATTAATTAGATTACTATATTAAATAGAGCTTATTTCATATAATTTATTTAATTCTATTAATCTAAAGTTATAAATTATATTGATATATCGATCGGTTTAGAAAATAAATTATACCTAAATTAATAAAAATTCTATATTTCTTAGATAAGATAATATTAAAATTAATTAATCTTAAATAATAAAATATAATTATAAATAAAATAAATAGTTTAATTTATAATATTAAGCAATTACTTATATAGATAATAAGATAATATATTTTATAAACTAAGTAAATTATTATAAAATAGAGTATTTATAATATTAGTTAATTATTTATTTATTTTGAGGAAATAATTAAATAAAATCTTATTATTTTAATATACAATTTATTAATTAATTACATATTTAGATAAAATTAGGAACTAATTTATATTTAGAAATAATTAATTTTCAAACTTTGGTACACTCTATAAAAAGGTATAAATTATAATTCTAAAAATATTAATAGGATATTTTGTTACTAATTTATATAATTTTTTAAGTTTAATCCTTTTTTAATTATTATTATTTAATTATTATTATTTTATATTCTATTTTATATTTAAAAAGATTTTAATTATAAAAGAGTTTTCTAAAGAAAGTGGAGTTTGAGAAAGTAAAATAGAATTAAGATTATTTAAGACTTGATAGTTTACAATTTCTAGAAATTGAAGAAAATCATAATAGTTAAAGTGTAAAATTATTGATAATTGATATAAACAAACAAAATTGAGTAACTTCTCTTTTTATAATTAATAATAATTATAAGATTCACTTAATTCTTCTATATTCTGACTTAAATATTTAAATAATTGGAAATTTTTTAAATTTACATAAAGAAACCAAATTATCATAGTTTAGTGAATACATTGTCTAAATTAATTACAAAATTTCAGGCTTTTCTAATTATCATAATAGAAGCCAGGACTCTCTTCTTTATACAAAAAGAAAATAGTTCTTAAAAGATATCTAATTAATTTTAAATAATAAAAGCAAAATATTTTTCTAAATATAGGAATATTTTAGTGAGATAATTAGTAGGAGAAACTCAAAAAATAAAAAGTTATATTATTTAATAATAGTTATTTATACTATCTATAAAAGTAAAATGAATAAAAGAAATTATCTTTGCATTTATAATAAATTTTAGGCTAAGAAATATTTGAATTTAAAATTAAATATATGATTGCTACGATATCATCTGCTTTCATCTTTTCAAATCTAAATAAGTTTTTTGGATTTTAACAAGAAAGTTATTTTAAATATATTAATTAAAATTTTAATAATTTCTGAAAATTAATAAACTTTAAAATCTTTAAATTTTAAATATTTTATCTTCTATATCTTTTTATCCATTTTTTAGAATTAATAAAAAATAGAATGTTGGAATTTTAAGATTATCTTAACAAAGCTACTATACATTTTTTTTATTTTTTATAAGGAAATTCCTTTGTTACTTATAGAAGCAGGATAGAACTTATTTCGCTACACTTAAGTATTTAATAATTTCATCTTAGTTCCTAAAATAATTAGAGGAAATTCCTTTATTTTACTAGACAATTGCTTTATAAGGATTAAACTATTCAAAACTCTCGGATATTAAATAGCTTTATCTTAAGAATTTAAGCTATTTAACATCAGAATGTTATACAACTCTAGCCTCACCCTACTGCACTCTATTCCTTCTCTTGTATATAAGTTGAAAAATATGAAGATTACTTAAATGGTTTAGGTGTATTATGATATCTTTCTTCTAAAGAATAAATAGTTAAGATATTTAGTAAAAATGCTTCTAGAGTTAGAAGGCTAAATCATTAGAAATGGAAGACTTTTAGAGTTCAGAAAATAACTAGAGAATCATAGGAAAGAAGGCCCTCTAGGGTTATAGACGAACAGAGATTTACAAGTAATTAAAAAAAATCTAGTTGATCATGGAAATAGCTTATTGCTTTGTAACAGATCTTAATCCAGTGGAGTTCATGAATGAACATTGATACTTACGTATAAGTTTATTTTGAAAAGTAGCAGCAAAATAATGGAGATAGTAATAAAGTAAAAGAGAGCTTTAGATAAAACTCTGAAATAGTTAATTAAAAAATTAAAGTGCACCTCTGCATTTTCAGTGAAAATGATAGAAGAATGCTAATCAAGAAATTCCCGAATTTGAGAGTTTTAATTTATACTAGAACTGATATAGTTATTTTCCTCACATTTAGTCAATTTAAATGGCCTTTGTTTTCAAATTTATATTTTGGAGACGCTGAGGTGAGAAAAATAGCATTGGAGGATAATATGGAAGGCTCTTATAAAGAATGCTAAACCTTCAATAGTAGAAATACTTTATATCTTGCATATAAGTAAGTTCATGAAACTTCGAATCTTGTGCTGAAGTTCCGATTTAATTCAGAATCCAAGACAATAAGGGAGCGGCTGTACTACGTAAAGCAAGTATTTCTTAAAGCATAGAATAACAAGAGCTTTGCTCCTGCGTGACTATTTTATGATTTTTTTTTCAATGTTTATTGACGGTCCTCTAACAATGGTTTTGGCTACATGAATAAGTATCTTTATCCATAGGGTTAGCTGGAGTAATTTCTTCATACTTTATTTTATTAAGCAATAAGATTAAATTCATCCCCTCTTATATTAACCTTTTTAAAGCTTTTAGATCTATTATCAGCTTTTTCTAAATAAAGTCCACTCTGAAAGCATAATGAAGATTTACAAGAATTATAGTAAGAATAAAAGGAAGAGTCAAAAAAAAATGAAATCAAGACCAAACTTCACCTTGGAAGCTTCAGACACTATTTCCATATTTTTTAAAGAGAAATTTTATTATTCAAATAAAATAGAAGAAGACAACTAGGAAAATTATAAGCCAAAAATACTTTAGCTTGAGTATGTTTACTTCAGGCAGGAAATAGAACGTGATATGAGATAATAAGACTTAAACGGGGCAGGTGATTGTTATTTTTAAGTTGATAAAATTATGGAAAGAAAAATGAGTAAATCAAACTATAAAAGGTAAAAACTAACATTTTTTTCATAAAGATAATCAATAAAATGCATGGAAGAAAAAATTTATTAAGGATAGTTAATTTATCTTTAGAACTAGATTTCTTAAGTTAAAGGGCTAGTGATAAATAGTTCCAATTTTTATTTTCCTATTTTAGATCTTAGATAAATTAATGAAATAAGCTTATTCAATTATGCTTTATATTTTAGAGACTAATTTTATGTAGGTACTAAATGAGCTAAATTTATAATTGTTTGATTATCTAAGCTTGTTCTATATATTTTATTTATTATTTAATAAAGTTAATCTAAGCTGTAGGATATAGAAGCTATTAATAATAGTTGCTTCTGTAGAATTAAGTAGTATAAAGCTTTAATTTATTTGAGATAGATGCTAGAGATATATTTATATTTCATACCTAACTTTAATTAAATACTTCTTTAAGCAATAAATACACTATCTTCCTCTTTAAATATAGTTAATCAAACTAGTTATCTAATGCGAAAGGGAAGGTAAAAATTAAGAAAACCCAAAATTTTAGTAAGCAGCGAAAAAATAAGTTAGAACTATAAATTAATTTACTTTAGTAATATCTAATGAAAAGCATATTTAGTTTACTTTGTTCACATTAATTATAAACTAAGCAAAGGAAAATTACAATAATTACTTAATTAATAAATAAATTCTAAGTTATTTAATCTAGATAAATTAATACAAGGGTATGAGTTAAATGTTTATATCATATAATAACCTTCATAATTGGATTTAAATTCCTAGATAAATTAACTACCTAATTAATTTAGTTAGATAATTTTAAGATATCATTCCTAAATTTAATTTGAAAAGAGAAATTAAAAAAAGGTTATGGAAAAATAGGTGGAATATCATGCATCTTTCAAAATTATTTTTTAAGGGATTTTAAATAAATCATAGATATTAATAACTAAATAACTTACTCTTATTGTACAAATAATCAATGTTTATAAGAATGAAATTATTATAAGAGAATGAAAGGATTAATGTAAGCTAAGTTTTAAAGAGGGCTTTAAAGTAGTCAATTAAAATAAAATAATTGTCATAACTTAAAAATGATATAGCAAGTTATTTTATTATATTGCTATAAATTTATTTTTATCTTAAATTTTAGTAAAAATAGTTAAATGTTAAATCTCAAACTTCTGAAATCATAGTTCTACTTTTATTTTTCATTTTTTGTCTTTCTTTTCTTTTTCTTTAAGTTAGGATTAAAATTTATTTGACCTGATTCATTTTTCTTAATTTTCTCTTTAGTGAGGTCTTAAGAATCTTTTTCCTCTCTCGAAGTAAATTTATTTGTAGAGTTAAGTTATAGTTACAAGTTACTTTCGTTTCTTATATCTATATTCATTTAACTTTATTCGATAACTTCTTACTGAACTTACATTTTCTGTTGCTTGCATTATTTCCATTAAATGTAAAAGTCTCTTATTAATAAAGTTGTTGATACTACTAAAGCAGAAATTGTATAAAAGCAGCAAATAAACACTTGAAACTTACCTAAGTTTTCAGCTTCTTTTATTTTTTCATTTTCTATTGCTTCATCATTTGCTCTATAATAAAAGTTAAAGAAGTAAACTATTATAAGCACTACTTCGCCTACTATTTCCTAAGATAGTAATAAAGTACTTTTAAAAGGTCTGCAAAGAGCTAAGTAAGTAAGTTAAAGGAGACAAGTAATTAGATACAACATAATTTAGAGTATTTAACACTCTACAAGAATGACAGCGGCAAAAGAAAGCAGAAATCTTCTAACTAAGAAGAAAGTTTAAAAGATTACTTGTAACTTTTTATTTTGCTTTACTTACTCAAAGTAAATCACATACTTCTCTTTCATCTCTTCAAACTCTTCTTTTGTTTGCTCATCATTATTTTGTTCTTATTTAAGGTTAAAATATTTGATGCAAATTTGATAGCTTTAGAAAATATAGTATATTTGAATATTCTAAATTAAAAACTTACTAAAATAACAACTGCAAGAAAAAAATTTAAACCAGTATACCAATCACTCAAACTGAAGTGATATAACTATAGTATAACTGCATTTGTTATTTGAATAGACTTTAAGTTATATACCATGGAGATATATTTCTTGTTTGTTAATTTTGTTCTTAACTTTTCTATTTTATCTTTCCATTTTAATCTTCCTATTACTATCAGTACAAAGTCTACTAAATATAGCATTACTAAAATAAAGAAAGCACTTATTAAATTAGCTATTAAGGTATAACTATTGAAGTTCATCAGAATGTAGATTTCTTTATCTACTTCTTATTTCTTAGAATCTAAGTCTAAATTTAGAAAATCGTTTTTATTTATTCCTGACATAGGTTCGTTACCTCTAAAGTTCATATAATAATATGCATTTATGTTGTCTGTTCTTTTAACTTCTATAAAGGCATTCATTAAAATAAGTTAAGTAACGAGAACTGCTGATAAAAATTAAGCTTAGCCTGAAGAAAACTTAGATATACTAACTGCGGAAGAAACGGTCATTATTGCTGATGCAGCGAAATTTGTATAAGTTCCAGTTTAAGTTATTAAGTTTGTACTTTAAATAAGATTTTTTTCATAGATTGAGATATTAAAGTCATCAAGATTGCTATAATAATTTAGGTTAGTGTTATTTTAATTTTAAGCATTGCTTTAATTAGCAAGTATTTATATGCAGCCACTATTTTTAATCTTATAATTTTACTAGCAACCTAAGCATTAAACATTTTGAACTTAATTTAAATTACATCTTTCACAATGAGGAATTATAGAGCAAGAGAGGCAAATTCCGTTCTATTCAAATTCTGTTTCATCGCATGAATCAACACAAGTCTAATTTTAAGAAATGAGATATGGTTCATAACATTTGCTACAGTTTTATCCTTTTTCGTTGCATTTCTAGCAATTTTCTATTGATTATTCACATTTATAGCATATTTAATCTTAAATATAATAATTGTCATTTGGGCACTTTTTTACACAACTTCCGTTAAATAAAGCATAACCATCAACACATTTCGTGCAAAGTAAACCACGTTCTTAGCATCTTTCACAATTCTCTATTACCTCACTACAAAGCTCACATTTTGAATCATTTTGAGTTAAAAAATATTAATCTGAAATACATTTACCGCAACTCTTGTTTAAATCACATCTCTCATATTTTTGTATTACTTCACTGCAAGGTTTACATACTCCATCTTAATCGTAGTCTTATTCTGATTCTGAGCAATTCTACTTGCAAGATTTACTTGTTAGCTTTAATTAAACATTGTCACATTAATAGCAATCATTCCCATTTTAAGAACATTCAGAACAATTTTAAATGTTAAGCTAACATTCTAGACACTATTATGCTTAAAGGAAATAGCCTTTTTTGCATTCTAAACATTCGTAATTATTACATCTTTTGCAAAGAATAAACTACTAATCACAGGGTAAACAGATCTCATCTTAGTTATAATCTTGCTCTTGATCGTTGCATTAATCTTAGCATGTCTAGTTTGTAAGCTTTTTACCTTTCGGGCATTAAAGACATTATAAGTAATCACAACTTGTACAAAAAAGATTGTATTATGTACAAGATACACATATATTTCCTTATAGGTATGATGAATTTGAACATTTATTACAGATATCTCCTAATTAATTGCATTCCTCACAAAATGGAATAGTAACATTACAATAGTCACATAAATTATCTGAACCTTAATCTTGTTGACTAGGAGGACAGCTCTATTAACAAGCCCCCAGCTAGAGAAAGTTTTTAAAAGCAAATACAAGTATCATTACTTAACTAGAATGGATCATAGCATTGCAAACAATTATTCTCAGCAGTACCGTAACATTTGCTACAAAACTAGTTGCATGTTAGAGCATCGGAAAAAGAAATAAATTCTTGATTTGGCTGATTATAAATATTTCATAGATCTTAAAGTTTTAAAGCATAATTTTTATAGCATTTGAGAGAATAAATATACCCTCTATATTTATAATCGAAACCAGAAATATAAAAAATACTATTTAGATCAAAGCCTGACCAAGTATTTGTAGGTTTTTATAGAATGTAAAATTAATTATTAGCTTAAGAATGAGTTATGCCAAGAAAAATCTAGCCATTTTATGAAGCTGAAAATCCAACAAAAACTCAAATATCATGGATCAAAGTTACATTCAAAATATTAGCTTCAATTTGTGAATTATCAACTACTCTTGCTAAAAATTAAGTTTACTATTTAGTTTTGTCTTATGAAATTGATAATTAAATGTTTGCTACAAAGCTATTTTTAATAATAACATAAGTTCCTCAAGGGTAACAAATAAAATGGATTAATCTCTTCGACTCTCAAAAAATTAACTTAGAAACCTAAAGAGAAAAGCGGCAAAAGAAATTTAGAAAAAATAATAACAATAGGAGGAGTCAAGCTCTTCTTCAGAAGGTAAAGTTATGGTAGGATAAATAGAGATAAGTTAACCTAAAAACGAAACTAATCAAAAACTTTAAATTTAATTAGACCAAATGTAAAAAGTAATCTCAAATTATGAAGAAACAACTTACAACTTAGGCGAAAAAATACGGGAACTAATGAGTAATATAGAAGATTAGAACAACGAATTACTAATACTTAGAAGATAACTTATTTGTAGCAAATTAATAACGGAAGAATAACTCTGAACTTAATCATAATAAAATTTTAAATACGACACAAAAATGGAAATAGAAAAAATACCAATAGAATTAAAAACAGAATTGAATCCAGAAAAAGAAATGATTGCTACAAGTTTCATTAAAAGATTAGAAAATATAGAAAATAAATTATCATAAAAAAGAACGAAATAAAGACAATAATACAAACTTTGTTGATGTTGCAAATCAAATCAACATATTTTAAAAAACTGTTGATAGTGAAAGAAAATAAACGAATAAGAGCAGAAAAGAACATGGAGACAACTCAATAAACTATGAATAACTCCAACGGGGATCTACAAATAAAAGCTTTTTGCAAGACCACTTGAACGGTTACAGTGGTAACCTTCCACTTAATAAAAAGGTCGTGGATCACACCCACGTTAAAAAAGCTATCCGCAGGAACTGGTTGCAATTCCAGAGAATGCAAAACTCTACTAACTTTAAGTATATTATTATTATTATTAAGTTCCTCAAGGGTTTGGTTGGGTATCTTAATCAAATTTTAGCCAGCTTGATATACTTACTTAATCTTAGTTCGAGGGATCATATCCATAATCTTTAAATGAGTGTGTAATATTACCTTGAGTGCCAGAATAATACGTAGGTTAGTTAGGGACTAAAACACGGAAAAGATTAGTTTAATTATATGCAACTGAAATAGTCAGAAGATAAAGCATAAAGCTCTTTACCACATTCATTTATAATTTAACTATTTTAAAATGAATTTAAATTTAATTTATAATTAAACTTAAAATATCAATGTAGATTATTTTCTAAGTATAAAGTTTAAAATCTTTAGCTACTGGAAGGAAAATAATTTATAAGAAAATATATTAAATTAAATTAAATTTAAACTAAAAGAGTTTTTTGACGTCTTTCATTGCAAGAATTGCTTCTTTCAATTATAGACGTTTGTAAATGTTTTTAAATAGTTTTTTAATCTTGTTTACATCTCATCATTTTTCTTTAATTAGTTCTTCTTTCTATTCATCTTTAGCTTCTTCCTTTTTTGCTTTCTCCATTTCTAGAATCTCAAGTCTCCTTTTCATTAGCTTCTTATGAAATATTTTGATCTATAAGTCTAAATACTCCAATTTAGACCTTGAAAATGAGTTTAGATATTCTTGATCGTATAGTATAAGGCGCCTTAAGTCATAATTTCCGATATTTTCCGATAATCAATTCATTATATTAGAATAGTACACACATTTAAAGATATGCTCGAAAGTTTCATACTCTCCACACATACAATAGGGATTATCAATGGGGTAATGACGATCTTAAAGATCCTTACGGAAATTATAAGTTTAGGTTCTAAGTTTATATATACTGATAATTTCTCGTCTATACTATTTGTTTAATTTAGTATAAGTAATTTGTGGAAATTGTTAAAGATTACCAAATTATTCAGTATATACTCTAGCTGTTTTCATCCTCATAAATTTTTTAGTAGCTACTTTGTAGAAATATTGTTGTATTTTTTCTCTTACATGTTTAGTAAAAGTTTTAAGATTGGTATTATTCTATTAATTCTGCAGATCGATATTATAAAGGTCTGATAATTGCTACACTTAATCGTAGTATTGAAATCCTTTTTTCCATATATTAATGAAAAGAGAGCCTATTGTTGATCTTTGAAAATCAGTACTTTCTTATTTAATTTTATGGTAGAATCTGAAGAATTTTATAGCCATAATGTGCTTAAAGGGTAATCAATTCAGGTCTATATAACATGATTCATTAAATGTTGAAGTTGCTACTTAAAAAGCTTTTCTTGAAATTAATCTTATGCTTGATTCTATTCTGTTCAGAACTCCAGTTACTCCTTTTTGAATACTTCATGGTACTAAGTCTCCTCCATATTCTGCTTTAGGTAATGTAAAAAGTCTACATAAAGTTTTAAAATGTCAAGGAGTTACATTCTTATATCTCATCAGTTAAAAAACAGCTTTCTTCATTGCAGCTATATACTTGAATGCAGTTTCTTTGCAATGGGGATTTAAGTTCTTCTTCTAATGTAGAATAACTCCTAAATATGTTACTTGTTCTTTTTAAGCAATTGGCTAATTTCCTAATTATAAATTTAAAATTTATTATTTCTGATTCTTCTTTAGAAATTAGATGCATTCGGATTTGGTAACATTAATCTTTAAATGTGTTCATGCAAAAACTTTATTTGCTTCATTTATTAAATTCTACATCTACTTTGCAGATTTGGAAAGAAGAATAAGATCATCTGCCCATCCTCTACAAGCGAAGCTAATACTTGAATCCTGGCATTTAAATCCCAATTAGTTACTTTTACTTTCCAGATATCTAATTACTATGTCATAATACAATAATGCTAAAACCGGTCCATGAGAACTTCCTTACATAACTCCATTGTTGAACTATAAAGTTCTGGTGCTCTTACCATCTATGATAAATGAAGAATTTAGGTTTTTATAAAACGATTCTAAAGCTATTATTATTCCAAGTGGTAGTTTAACTCTCTTAAGTTAATCAAACAAGAGTCTTCTTTCTATTGAGTCAAACATTTTTTCAACGTCTATCAGTGTTGCTATCAATTTAGTCTTACCTTTAGCACATTTCCGATAGTTATCAATTATTTGTTATATTATTCAAATTTATTAAGTTGTTTATCTGTTTTTCATAAATCCCATTTATGAAGGGTGAATCAAATTTCTCTAATAAATCAGATTGTATAGTCTTTTTGTTAAAGCTTTATCATATAGTTTTAGAATAGTATTAATAAGAGAAATAGGTCGTCAGTTTTTCCAATCATCTTTATTTCCTTTTTTAAATATTGGAATTATCACAGATATATTTAATTCCTAAGGGATTCTTCCAAGTCTTAGCATATTATTCAGAAAAGAATGAAGAATTATTAATAAATATTATCCACCATATTTCAGAAGTTCGCCTTTTATTCCATCTGGACCAGCTGCTTTTCCATTCGGAATTTCTTTTATAATTTCTTATATTTCTTTTATGGTAAAAAGATCAAATCCTTACAAATACGAGAGTGGATAATCTTTAATTTCTTAAATATTATCGTATATTTTATCTATTTTTTAATTACTAAGATTTATCTATTCTTGAGTTAGATTATAATGCTTGTTAAAAACACAATTTTCCCATGATTCAATGAATTTATTTTTGATTTCTTAATTAAAGTTCATAGTATTTCTCTTCAAAGGATTTAGAATTTTCTTAGCCTGTGAAAAAATTTCCCTAGAATCTCCATTAAGAAGTAGAAATTTCTTTTTTGCTTTATTTTTTTTAAATTTTCATAGATTATACTTGAAGTCTTTCCAAAGTCGTTTTGCTTCCTCATGAAGATTAGTTACTTGCTAGTTTATTCTTCCAAATCTTACGTGAGCTTCCTTATATTCTGAGTTAGTTCTTTTTGCCTCTATATATTTCTTTGTGAGAGCTCGAGGAAGTTTGTTATAATTTGAATCTGGAATAAACGAACCTAATGTTTGATCAGCATTGTCTTAAATATTACTTTTGATGCATTCATATTAATCTTCAAGATTATCTTAATCTATTTAAAAGAATTCTAGATAAGTTTGTAGGAAAGATTCTTAATATTTTTATCTATCTATTGCATCTTATAACCTATTTATTTTATATTTTCTCTGAGTTATCTTTTCCCAATATACTATAGAATTATTGATAAAGTCGACAGTGATTGGAATATGATCAGAAAATAAACTATTATTATGAGCAGTGAAATTTGCAAACTAATTAACGTTCAAATGGTTGTTTATAATGATATAATCATTACAATACGTTTTTCCTGTTCCTTTGTGAATACATGTATTAATGTTGCTATTATTCACTATCTCAAGATCGTTTTATAGTAAGAATTCTTATAGTCTAATGTTATTATCATAAGCATTTTCAGGATTATCACCGAAGCCTTATAAAAGAGCATTGAAATCTCCCATTAGTATATGTGGATTATCATTATATAAATTCAGCAATGTATTTAGTTGTTCATAAGCTAAATCTTTAACATCTTAACTTTTTCCATTATCAGGCATGTAACAAGACGTGATTAAAATATTATCCAGTTTAATTGTTATGAATCTATTTATTTCTTTTTCAACTTATATATGTATTTCTGTACTATTAAATTCTTCTCCTACAATTAAGCATACACCTCCTCCTTTTCCTGAGTTCTTAAAATATGTTTTAAATCCATTTATCAATATTGGAGGAAAGTCATCTTTTTATCAGGTTTCGTTTATTGATAAAATATCTATACTGTTATCTCTGATAAATTCTTCAATATTCAAGCACTTGCTCGCTATTCCATTAATATTTATATGTCCCATCTTTATTTTTTAAATTTATTAGTCCTTTCTAATTTTTTCCGAGCCTGCAGATAGACCACTTTCGTAAATGCAAATGCTTTTCTATCCTTATTGGTTAATCTAAATATGTACTAATCTTTTTCCATACTCAGGATGTTAATGAAAATATTGTATCAAAATATATATTACTTACGTCGTATATTTTTTAAGTAGCTTTCTATCTATATCAATTTTACTTTTCACACTATCACATGTACCTTATTCTAAATCTTAAGTAACTGTGACATATCTACCTTATATATTGTGCATTTCGTACTATGGACGTCTTCAAGTTTCGGATTTAATAAACTTTTAAAGTTATAGACTAGTCAGATTGAAATAACATATTATTTAATCGCACTCTTTTTTATTATTATGTTTACTCATACGTTTTGCTGGCGGAATTGTTTTATCTTCTTCTTCATGTTTCCTTTTAAGAATATTAAGATTAATATTGGAAGATAAGGTTTAATTCTGATAAATAGCATCGATCGAATCTGTTTAGTTTTATTAATCTTTTTTTCATCTTTTAGTAGAATAATTAAATATATCTTTTTTCAAATTTTAATTAAGTTTTTAAAACTCTTCTATTTTTATCTCAAGTGTCTACATATTTTGGGTACTTTAAATGAATTTTAAGTTGAGTTAGTGATATTAATGCTATAGTAAAACAAAATCTTCATCTGGCAATTTTATTTGACAGTATTAGTTATTATGTTATGTTATAATAGTATTAGTTTATGCTTCCTATTAATTATTTTAAGTTTAAATTAACTTGTCTTGCTTTATTATATTTGTTTGAGTAAATTTTTGACACAAAAAAGCTGTTTATTATTTATTTATATTATCTGTTTAGATAATACTATCCTTTGTTTAAATATTTCCATATAATGTCTAAGTTTATGCATCTACAAATTACTTCTTCTAAAATTACTATTAATTACTGAATTCTTTTGTATGTTAGATTTAATTCTAAAATAATTCTTTATACATTTGAATTTCCTTATTTTTTAATAGAATTTAATTTTGAAAAGCTATATTTATTTCATATTTTTATTATCTTTACTTATCTAATTCGATTTTAAAAGTTAAAATTTCCATTTAAGCTTTCTATTCTTAATCTATAAATTACTTATTTTAGTTTTATAATTTTTAATATTAAGAATATAACTCTTGGAGTTAAATTTCGTTTATTATTTTTTATTAGGTAATTTGTTGAAGTAAATATTAGTTCTATTCTAATATAGTCTATTGATATCCTTGCTAAGTTTTATTTAGAAAGTTATCTATTTCAATTTAAGTAAAATTTTTAATTTTATTAAAGTTTTTGGCATAGTGAATTATTTGCTCCTATCATTTAAGCTTAAGTAAAGCTTTAATTAGCATTGGCTTCAATTTGAATCTCTTAATTAGATTATATTTCATATTTTGAATTGACTTAATTCTCATAGTTTTTCTATTATATCTAAATTTCTTGAAATATACTAATTATTTCATCTGTTTAAACTATTTAGTTACTGTAATAAGTGGAGAAGTTTGTTTAAGTAATTTTATGAACTAGTTATTTTGATAGCATTTTTTTGTGATATTGCTATATATCAGATTTGATTGACTAAAATTTATTCTATAATTGTTTATATTTCTAATAAATTTTATTTATATAAGTTTTATAATATATTTTGGATATTTCTTAGTTACTTATCAATGTTTCAATATCTCGTTCATATTTTGCTTTTATATTAATTAACATTTAATTTAATTATTGGTTCTTATCTATAAGTCTTTATATATTATGTTTAAGTTCTTTTATTTCTAAGGTAAATAAATTCTCATTAGACTAATTAATTATTTAATTTTATATTACATTTCTTAAATCAGCAGTTTAATTTTAAGCTTGTTTGCTCTGAAGATCAGGTAAATAATGATTATTTGAATTATCAGGATTAGTAATATTATTTTATTTCTGATTAATTTCGTTATTTGAAATTTAATAGAATTGTTAATTAGTATTATTCAAAAATGAATCTTAAGTTTATGTTATTTTTGACTACCATAAAAGGATATCTTTATTTGAATTTTAATTAGGATTTGAAGGTATATCTTTTGAATTCTAACTATCTAAGATAATATCTTATTTTTGGAAAGATTTCTTAGGTAATCGTTTCGTATCTTTCGCGGTATTATTTTAGGCGGTTAATCTGTTCATCTATTTATAGGTTGATTTCACTTTCATAATACGCTACAATTAATATCCACGTTGAAGAGAGTTCCTAAGTAGTTTTAATGGGACGTGTATGAATTTGTTTTCCGGTTTTTGACTACAATTTTTAAGAAGTTGTCTTAATAAATTCATTATTAGGTTTACTTATTTAATTTGTAGTTACTCCAAATCTTTCGTTTGGAGATTTTAATGCACCTGCCTATGCTTTTCCTATGAATTTGCAGCTTCTTTGAAATTAATTAAAGAAGAGTCACTATTAAAAACTAGTGAATTCTATATTTCGTCCATTTTTTTTTTTTTTTATATTAAGAAAATATATTAAAGATAATATCTTTAAATCAAAGCCAAATAATTATAAGAAATTAAAGTTATAGATAGATTATAAATGAATTTTATAGCTATTTTTTACTTAGAGTTATTTAAACTATTTTCATTTTTTTAATGAAAAATCAATTATTTCTTTAATTGAAAGTAACTCCTTAATTGGAAAAAGGTAAACTTTATTTTAAAAGGAGAGAAAATATTAAATATCTGATTCTCTAACATTTCATTCTTATTTCTAGATAAAAATTTGAATAAGTTTTGATAAAATGAATGCAGCCTTATAAATAAGTTAAAATAGAATACTTTTGTTGAGCTCTAAATAAGGAATAATTTCTTCTAAACTTATAAATTCTTTAAGTTTTGTAGATTTAAATTTAATTTTAACGGTACTTAATTTTCTTAAACGTACTTCTATGTCTATTTTTTCCAAAGTCAAAATTATCGAACTTTACCTTTATTAAAGCATTTATATCCAGAAAAAATAAAAAGATGTATAACTATTAAAAATGCTCATTAATGAGCAAGCTAAATATACTTAGATTTAAAAAATGTTTAGGAGTTTATAAATAATGAAATCTAAAACTAAAATGAACTTTAATAAAAAAGAACTATAATACATACAACACACATCTATAATTGCTATTCATCCTTTAAAAAATACTTTTAAGATTAATTATTTTATT
The DNA here is from genome assembly GCA_946699065.1 of Loxodes magnus. Classification (NCBI taxonomy): domain Eukaryota; phylum Ciliophora; class Karyorelictea; order Loxodida; family Loxodidae; genus Loxodes; species Loxodes magnus. The sequence goes on from CAMPDV010000484.1 coordinate 177,925, forward strand.
TTACTAGTAAACTGTTGCTTTATTTTTTTTCGAAATAGCTTTTAAATTAGCTTAAAATTTTTTAATTCGTTTAGATTTTGAACTAAAAAGCGATTTTAATTTAAGATAATTAAACAAGCAGGAATAAACTCAAAAATACCATAAAGATTCTCTGAAATGGTAATATAAATCAATCTATTTAATTATTTTCTTCTTCTCATCCAAATTGCTTCGAAAAAGATGTAATAAAGTCTCTTCTTCTTTATCTATTTAGATAGGAAGCTTCAATCTAATTTTAGTCATTAAAATTATAAATTAAAGGATTTTTATCTTTCGTCTGTTGTAAAATGGTTATATTGTCAATCACAATATTTAAAAAATTTATTAAGAGTAATAAGATAATCTAATTATATGTAAATAAAACAGAAGGAAAATTATAAAAATTTTTATTTAAGAAGAGTTTAAAAGTCATAATGCTATTACCTTTAAATCTCTTTATTTTCTCCAGAACTTATTTTTATATATTATGTAAATATTTTCGAAACCAAGCCACTAAAAAGCATATGAACCTGTTTTAAATAGCAGTAGCTTATATATTTATTTTCCTCTAAAGTATTTACATTAATTTACGTTTCTCTTTTTTTATTTCTATAAGCATCTGAAATCCTTTAAAGCCAAGCTTTATTATATAATATCTATTTTATTTAATTTAGTCTTAATATGATATGTTTGTTTTTTATTAAAAAGTGTATAAGTTCAAATAGAATTTGCTTAATCTACTTAAATTTAAATTATCGAACTTTAATACTTTTAATCTGCTTCATTTAATTTCTATTATATTTATCTATCTTTCACTAATATAAATCAAACATTAGAGAATTTGGTGATTCATTTAGTTTTTAATCAGTCAACCATTCTTTGAGAATTCTTTTATTAATAAAGAAGCGAATAGAAATATTACAGAAATTGGGCCTAAAAGGATTTAATGATGTAAATCAAAATAATAAATTGAAGGAGATAGTTAAAAAGAGTCTTCTTCTAAATCATAATACTTAGTTGCTTTTAGTTAAATTAATTTATTCTAATCTAATATAGATTTATTCTTTATACTAGTTAATAATTAATTTTCATATCTTTTAATTAAGGATAACCAGCAGATTCAAAATAATTAGTTTAAAGGCTTTATCTCTTAAAATATTTGAAGATTTAAAATTAATAGAGAATAAATAAAAGTTTCTTTCTTTAGTTTTTATTTCTTTCAATTAAAGCTTATAATGAATATAGCTTAAAATTAACTATAAGTGTATTTAATTTAAATTATAGTTGTTGAGCAAAACTTTTCTTTTACATTTCTTTAGAATATTTTATATATCTCTATAAATTTAAGTGAAAAGGTATTAAAGTTTAATAAATAAGTTTATTTATAATCTAGAAGAAATAGATGTTCTATAAATAATTTACCAATTTTGCAGAGTTATATTCTTACAAATAGAGTTAAATAGGAAATAATTTAACTTTAATTAAATTAATTCTCAATTTTAGCTTAAAAAATTAGTTTATGATAAATATTGTTTAATATCTTTTATCAAAAATTTATTTATTTATGAAACTTTAATCTGATTTTTAGATAAAGTTTAGTATTTCATCTTACATCTATTTTCTTTTGTAAATAGCCTTTATAAATATTAAAATATTGTTCATACAAGCTTTTTTAATACTTATTTTTAGTTTCGAAAGTACCTTCACTTTTCAAATTTTTCTAGTCCATTTATAACTTTAAGAAAGCTTGAAATAAATATGATTTTATATTTTAGTTGCTAGCTTAAAACTTTTTAAAAAAAATAGCTTCTTGAAGTTATATGAAAAAAAATTGAAGATATAATGTGAATGAGGAACTCTGGATACTTTTTATTGATTAAAGCTTTCTTTAACGTTATTTAAATGAGTTAGAGATAAGCATAATAAAAATTTATTGAATTAGAAAATACCGTAATTTAAATTACTTTCGTTATATTATAAATAGCCTTTAAATAAATAAATAAATTTGATTATAGAGCGCGTAGCACTCGCGTTGGTGCACAGCTCTTAAAAAAAAATGTTTCATACTGACAAGAATGTTTGTTACTGATAAAATTATCGGATACTGATAAACCTTGTTCAATACTGGTATAATTATTCAGTACTGATAAAAATGTTCAATACTGATATAATTTTAGAATACTCGTAATCTTATCTACTTGTTGGAGGTCCAAGGACATGGCAGGATTGTGTCATATTGCATCATCAAAGCAGAGGACGACATGTGTCAATTATGGGTACTTAAATTACCCACCTCTGATGAAGCTCGCAATATTATTTCTTTTTCGTTCCAGTATTAAAAATAAACGAAGCCAAGCCAGTGTCGAAGGTCTAAGAATCTTATGTCTCGAGGCCAAACCAAAGTAGAGGAAGACATAAAGTCGATTATGTGTACTTAACTTCCCCAACCTCTGATGAAGATGACCTTGTTGTTCACCTTCGAACAACTATGGCGGTTTTAAAAAATATCTTTAATAAATTCTAAACTTGAGTCAATTCAACTTTATCGTCTTTTTATTTAATTTCTACAAGAAATTACATTTAATAAAATTAAAATTAAAAGGAAATGATTAAGATTCTAGCAATTCTTATTTTAGAGCAGCATTATAAATTAAACAATTAATTTTTTTTAATAGGAGAAAAATATTATAAAGCTCTTTCAAAAATATCTCAAATAAAAATTAATTTAAATAATAATGTAGTTAACCTTTGCATTCATTTCATTGAAGTAATTATCTATTAAAATAATTTTATTTATTTTTGATGAAATTCTGGTTTAATAGTTAGAAATAAAAATTTTAATTTTTATATATTTAGCTCAAATTTTTTTTATTTGCATAACCTTTTCAATTTTGTTGAATTCATCCCAATTAATTTTTATTTATACACAATCCAAAATTAATTAATTCCTAAGTATTTTTCCATAATTTTATTTTTTTCATTTTCTTTTATATATTATCATTTCTAAGTCAGATTCTACAAATACTTTGCAAATATCTTTTTAAATATTTTAAAGTCCCTTAATTTTAATGAATTTCACTTTAATTTAAGCATCGATACTTTAAATGCTGCTTTAGGTACTTAATTTTTAATAAAGGATTCATTATGTAAAAGTTAAGTTTGCTTTTATTGTTTTATATTTTTCATCTTTATAACAAGCATTTGAATTATAATTTAATTTAAGTAAGCTTCTATTTTATTAGATATCTACATATACATAGTTTGTTATGTAGCACCTATTTAGTTTAATTTTACAGTTTAAACCAATAAGAATAGAATCTAATGTTCATATAATTTCTAATGTTCTAAAACTTCCTTAAATGATAAATTTTATTTTATTTATCAAGTAAAAACTTTAAAAAACCTTTAAGTCCTAAAATAGAATTGAATAATGTAATAAAACATGCAAGTATTATATTTAAATTTTATTTTCTTTATAGTTTTTTTATTTATAAACTATCTGAATTATATAGAAAAAGCAAGGTAATAATAGATTAAAATTAAGACATTGGTATTCCAAGATTATTTAATAGAAGCTAAATAAAATCTACTATGATTAAAGTCTATTGATTTTTAAAATAGTTTTTTAAAGTTAATTATTTATAATCAACTGATTTCTTATTTTCCATATGATATATTAAAGACTACAGCTAAGCTTATTATTAGCTTTTTTAAAAGATTTAAGCTTAAAATATAAATTTTAAAGTATCTATTATAAATAAGCTCTTTAAAATCATATTCATTCTTTATTATCATTTTACTTGTTTTAAATTTTTATTTTCTGAAGCTTTATAACTTTCATAGTTTGAAATATCTAATTTTTTAGCATTTATTCAAATCCTTTATTTATAAAAACATTTTCTAAGAAAGTAATAAAAAAGAAACGCAATTTCTCTATATTTTGGAATGTTTTATCGAATTAAAAAGTTTTTAAGATTATAAAATGTTTCCTTAATAAAGAATGATTTAAAACGAAAAAAGTTTATGAGATAAAAGTACTAATTAAAATATTAAGATTCTCTTTTCATTTAAGGAAATAAAATAATAAATTTTAGACCTTCTAATTTAACTCAAAATTTATCTTTTACAAAAAGACTTGTTTTCTTTTTCACTTTCAAAGGTAATTAATTTATTTCAATTATTTATATCTATATTCTTAATTATGAATCTGATTGTATTTGTAAGTTATTATATATAATAATATTCTTTTTTAATTCTTAGGAAGACTGTACAAAAGTTCTAGGTTTTAAGTAAAGTTTTTAGATATTTTCACTTTATGAGTTTAACTTTTACGTTTTTGGCTTTATTCTAATTTCTTAGTTTATTTATTTGAAAGATAATAATACATTTTAAGATTATTGATTATAGCATTTTCCTTTTCGTCTATAACTAAATAAAAAATAAGCTAGGAAGTTAATTCTTAATTTAATTTTATTAGCAATTTGAGAAATTATTACTTAATACAATTTCAAGCTATCTAATTTGTATATTTATGAGAATATAATTTATCTTCACTATTTCTCATAATTTATAATTAATTACTTTAGCTGATTTCATATTTTTCTCTTAGCATTTTTTATTAATTTCAAATAAATTTTAAAAGTTGAAGAACTTTATAAGAAAGAATTTGATGTAAAAAGATAAAAAACCGAATGAGCTAATCTTATGACTTTATAATCTAATTTAAAAGAAAAAAATTAGTTTAGTTAAATATATCTTTGCACCAAATCTTTGACTGGAAGCTTTATAAAATAAATTTCAGCTACCTTTATTTGTTATTAATCAAGAAAATATTTAATTGAGGAATCTTCTTTATCCTTGAAGTTGCTAGTCAAAGAAATAAAATTAAAAATAATTTCTCCTTTACTTGATAATTTTTAAAATAAACTTAACAAGCTTTCAGAGTATGATAAGGAATTATTTTAATTTAAATTAACTAGATCATTTTAAGTTAAAATAAAATGAACATTTTATTAATTCCTTTTGGCGCTTTTAATTTCTTTACCAGACTCTGAAGTTTTCTATGCTTAAGATCCTGATGTACATATATATTAATATTCTTATTCTATTGTCAGTGGAAGTTGCTAAATAGCTAACTATACAATATTTTTAAGGAATTCAGTCTTCTTAAGAAAGTAAAATATCAATATACGAAATCAGTCTTTTGGCTAACTGTCATAGTTTTAACTTATATATAATCTCTAAAGATTCTTAAAGCTCTTATATTTAAATTTTTTATATTAAAAAACTCCGAGGCCGGGGATTGAACCCGGGTCGTCTGCGTGACAGGCAGAAATACTAGCCACTATACTACCTCGGATGTTATAATTGATAATATAAAAAGCTTAAATATAGAAAATAAATGAGTTTATTAATTAATTGTAATAGAAAAAAGTTGTTATATAAGATATAAATATAATTAATTAATACCTAATAAATTATATTATAGAGCACGTAGCATCTCAACGGTGCGCAGCTCTTTAATAAAGATTTTTAAAGTTAAAAAAATTCCTTTCTGAAGTCTTCCACAGTGCTAGAATTCTCTTGTGAGTTTTGTCTTCTATAGGGCTGCGATCAGAATGCTACCCTAAGAAACCTTTGTATCTGGCATCTTTCATCATTAATGCTACTTGATGCCTCTTCAATCTTTTCTTCTCTTCTCTTGACTGGTTCTTCGCCTTCCTGGTTTCAGAGTTTAAGTCAATTTCAGTTGGAGGATTGCTCAACCTATTTATTTATATATAATATGCTATATTATAATAAAAGCCTCCGTAGCTCAATAGGTTAGAGCGTTTGGCTGTTAACCAAAAGGTCGGTGGTTCAAGTCCACCCGGTGGCGTTTTTATATCACATAATACAGTTCTCTAATATGCCTTAAAAAAGCCTCCACGCGGGCTCGAACCACGGACCTTTCGCTTACTAAGCGAATGCTCTGCCAACTGAGCCATAGAGGCTTATATTTATTATCATTAAGCTTAATTAAATAGTTAACACCTTTACAGTAGATTAATTAATTTTATGGTGTATTAAAGCTGTTTAGTAGTACTAAGAAATAGATATAGAATAATACCTTAGTTATATATAAATAAGATTAACTATTATTATTTTACCTAGCGGTAAGAGCTTTACTATATTAAGTCTAGCTTACAATCTAGTAAGAAAATTATAAATGAAATTCTTAAATTTATCTATTTTTTCAGTTTAATCAGCAAATACATTAAATGCAAATCTTCAGAATATTAATTCCTATCATTTCTAAATTCAACTATACAATCATTTTACATAAAATAGAAAGAAAGGATATTTATCTAAAGTTTAACTTATTAAATGAATGATTTATATTTTGATTTTAAATAATAATAACTATAGATAGAAATTCTTTAAATAAAGTATCCAATGTTTGGATATTTTTAATTTTCAAAGACATGAAACTATCTCACATTATGTTTATATCTTCCCTTATTTTCTATTTAATTTTTTTCCAAAAACTTTAACTAAATTTTCTTTTAAATAATCAGCTAAATTTAATGATTATATTAAAGTTTTTAATTAAGTTTATAATTTATTTTTAAGTAATCTCTTCTTAACTATTCCTTCACCTTTATATCACTATAAAAAGCAAACTTTTCTTTTGCAAGATACTTCTGAAATTATTTTATTTCTGTGTTTTTTCTTCTTCTAAATAGTGAGCATTCATCCTTTCTTTACTACTGTATTTATATGTCCTTTAATTTATTCAATAACGATAACTATTATTGTTAATAAGAAAAATTATAAAAGATACTTTAATTATATTTCATAGTTAATTCAACTTTATAATACATAATTGAATATAAAAAGGTCTAATAGATCAGTCAATGAAAATTGAAGCGTCTTTAAGTTAAGAAATAATCTATTATTTTCAAATATAGTTAATTTTATAGCTTTCATTGCTATTATTTTATTAATATTTATTAAACTTCTTTCTTTCGTAATATTTAGAAGCAATTCATATTTAGAATGTTCTAAGTCTATTAATTTTTATCCTTATTAAATTTAAAATGTTTAGTTTAAAAAATTTGGTTCAAATATAATTTTAAGCTTTTACATATCTTTTTTCCTTTTAAAATTAATTTATCTCTTGCTCATTTGTTGTGCTTATTGACTTATCTCTATTTTTCCATGCTTTCTCAGTACTGATGTAATGATAGTGAAATATTATTTTAAAATTCCTGCCCTCATTGGTAAGGTCTTGCTCGGTTTTAAAGTACCTTTATTCTTAATCTTAAGCTTCACTTTATATTTAAGAAACACTCGATTGGAAAGATTCGCTGATTTCATCATATCCATCCTATTTTGTCTATTCTTTTGAATAAACAATATAATATTAACTTTTCTCAGAATAAACGAAAACAAGAGGTTATTTATCTGTCCCTTTTACTTTTTCAAGATCTTCTTTTGCCTATTGATTTATGGAATTTTTTAATAGAAGTACCTTCATATTAAAGATAACCTATAAAGGTTTAGTTGCAGCTATTTCAGCTTCTTATCCCATAGTTAGAATATTCTTAATAACTTCATTTTGATTTTATTTTTATTGTTATGTTTTACTTTCATTAGCTTCAAGATAATTTGCCGTAAGGCATCTCATTTACCAAACAAGAGCTTCATCCTAATTGTCTTTATTATGTTATAACTCTTCTATCAAAAATTAGAAGATTTAGCTATTTTCTCTTGTTTTTAATTGCCTCTACTTTTGTTCTTCAAGCTTCTCCAAAAATTAGATAAATACTTTACTCAATACTTCATGACTGCTACTCTACTGATTTGGCCTTATTTAATAATATCCCTTATTACTTTATAATTTATTAATGAATCCTTGCAAATATTATATAGGAGTAGAAAATCTGGATAGATACTCCAAGTAGGTGAATCCTATAGAACGGAAAAAACAATTTCCGTCGTTTTTTATGGTTCTATAAGAATTGTGTGTTTATTACAAATCTTGAAAATACGCTTTTGTATCTTTGTCAAGCTCATTTTCTTGTAATAATTTGCTTAAAGCTTTACGCGGATAAACTTAAAATTCACTCAAATGCTTTCTTTGAATTTCTTGTTCCTTCTCCATTTATTCGCGCTAGCTCTCAACTTCCGTTTTAATTTATCTTAGAAGGTTAATCTCTTTCTACTATTTTTAAATCTCATTTTAAAGCTACTAGGCTTCATTCTAGCTTTTTTCATCTTTCTACTTTAAACTGAGTAACTCACTCTATTAGGCTTAGTTCTAATTTTTAAATTAATGAAGTTCGCTTTGGTTTTTCTAGCCTTCATTTTATAACTATTAAAATAGATTTTCTTATTGCTGGCTTCTTTCTTAGGATTACTTCACTTCAATCTCTAGTTGGGAAGTTTACTTCAATAAATTTTAAATTTTAGTATCATATTCTGAGCACATTTTGCTATGCTACTATTTTAGTTGCTCTATTTCGTTTTCTACTCTTGTATTTTAATCCTTTAAATTAGCTATTTCTTGCTAATTCTGTTGATTGAGATTTTAAAGTTAATCTTTTTCGCTTAAGACATGAATTAAGTAATTTTCTTGTTCCTTCTAATCTTTCTTTAGTTTAGCCAATTCTTACTTTTTAGTCTCAAGAGCTATTTATGCCTAATTATTTTGTTTCTCTAACTCTTCTATCTGCAACTTACTTTTTTAGTACAGACTTTCAAGTTTTTAATCTTACTCTTCCAGCATTTTTATTTTTCCTTCAGCTCGCTATAACTCTTAATTAGTTCTTTCCATATCTTTTTAAAAATTCTCTACGACCAATTGCATCTCTTAGTTTAGTCTTTCAAGATTCTAATTTTAGTTTTATAAAATAACTATCTAGCTTTCTGTAGATTCAACTTCCTAAGAAGTCATTTTATTTTGTAACTATTTAAATAGTGTTAATGAAGAATAATTATAGTGTAAAGTTAATAGAACTATTAGTCTCTTTAATTTTAAGCTATTTTAGTGAAACTTAGTTATATATATCTCATCTTCTTGTGATTATCACTTATATATAGATAAGAATGTGCTAAAGGAACTTGAATAAGAGGGAGAAAGGGTAATTTGGAAGAATCTATTGCCAAATTTGAAGGTTTTGCTTAGCTATTTACTTTTTATATTTTTGATTTAAAATACTATTTCGGAAGATTATAATTAAGTTCAAAACATCACAGCTTTTTTAAATTTCCACTGGTTATAAATTTAATTAAATTAAAAGGGCCAACTAACTTAAGCTAAATATAAAATAAAGAGCATAATTTATATAATATTCATGGGTATCATCTTTCCTAACTGTATTATTTTAAGAATGAGTTATGACAATAAAAATTTATCCATTTTATACAGCTGAAAATCCAACAAAAACCCAAATATCATGAATCAAAGTTACATTCAAATACATTTTTACATTTCTGAGAAAGTGTCTACTACTTTTGCTAAAAATTGAGTTTGCTAGTTAGTTTTATTTTGAGAAATTGATAATTTAAAGCTTGCTGATGGGTTATATTTAATACCAATATAAGTTCCTAAAGGATTTGGTTAAGTATCTTCATCAAATTTCAACCAGCTTGATATACTCATTTTATTCTAGGCTTAGGGATCATAATTATAGTGTTAAAATTATTGCGTAATATCACCTTAAGTTCCAGAATAATACGTAGGTTAGTTAGGAACTAAAATATAAAAAAAATCAGTTTAAGCATATGCAACTGAAATAGTCAGAAGATAAAGCATAGAGTTCTTTACCATATACATTTATAATTTAACTATTGTAACATGAATTTAAAGTCAATTATAAATAAACTAAAAATAACAGTGAAAATTACTTTTCTAAGTATAAAGTTTAAAACCTTTCGCTAATAGAAAGAAAATAATTTATAAGGAAATATACTGAAGATAGCATCTTTAAGTTAAAGTAGAAGTATGAGGATTGAAGGTTATAGAAGGTTAGAAAGAAAGATTATAACTATTTTTTATTTTTACTATTGGTTATTTAATGTTTGAGATAAATGAATCAAGTTTTGCTTTATTTGAAAATAACTTTTTTTGGATAAAAGTTAAATCTACTTTATTGTAACATGATTCTCTATAATTTTTTCGTATTCTAAGTTAAAACTTTCTGTTATGTTTCGATACATTTAATGCAGACTTATAGTATAATTAAAATAATAAAATAGTGTATTGTTGTATAGCATTAGACCGGAAAAGATTCTTTCCTAGCTTTATAGATTCTTAACGATTCGTATTTTTGATTTAACTTTAATGTCACATAATTTTTAGATACCAACTTGCATTAAAAGTTTGTTATAAAGTCAAAATATCAAAACTTTAAGTCAAAAAGTCTCTTATATTTAAACAAAAAAATCAATTGGATAAATAACTAATAAATGATTTATTAATAAGTAAAGCTAAATATACCTAAATCTTTAAAGCTTTTAGCAGCTTGAACAATTAAATTTAGATACTGAAAGAGCAGAAAATAATTAAAAAAGGAAAAATATATACAACACATACCTTCGATCATCAATCATCATTTTATATACTGAAGATGAGATATCCTGCTTTAATAGTAAGCTAATACTTTATTTTTAAATAGCTTTAATAAAAGCTTGAAGGATTTCAATTATGTAAGCATTAAAAAGTTTAAAGCTTTGAAAAATATATAAAATAAAAGAAACTAGAAGAGAATATAATAATAATACGAGAACTTTAACCCGGTTTATTAACCTTAACCAATTTCCTTTCTACTTAATTAGATTTTAATTATTTACCTTCTTAGGAAAATACGTTTAATAAAGTTTGCCTTTGCTTATTTATCTGGAGAGAAACTTTTATTTTTAAGTACAAATCATAAAAAATACCCATATTCCATTATTTTATCTCATTTTAGATTAAAAACATCTTTCATGTAAAATCAAGTGAAGATGATCTATTGTATAGTGACTATATTTACAAAGTAATAATAAGATATTTTATAACTAGTTAACTATAGATTTAATGTGCATCTTAGTGTTTATAGATAACTTATTAATAGAAAATACTCAAAAGATGAAGGTAGAATAAGCTTTAATTTTAGGCTTTATTGATAAAAGCTGTATTAGATTAAATAAAATTTTGTTGCTCTTTCAGAGATATAGTAACTTAGATTATTTTAAGTTAAAAAGACTAAATAATTAAGAAAAAACTCAAAGACAATCGTAGAACTTATTTAGTTTTGTAATATTAGTTTATCATAAACCTTTTTTAAAATAGAAGCCTTTATATATGATAACTTACTTTTCTTATTATATCTAAGTTTTTATATCAAGGTAAAAAAAGCATTTAAATCTAATATCTCTATAAGCAAAATTAATTTTAGTTCTTTGCATTTCTTTCAAATCTCCTAATTAGAGTAAATCAAAGTATTTAAACCTTAATTATTCTCGAAATTAGTGACTAACATATGACTTCCTAGAGTGTATAATTCAAGAAGAAGTTAAAAGAATTTAAAGCTAATACCTTGAAACTCTTTATTCTCTGCAAAACTTCCTTTTGCTTGCTTTCGAAAATTAAAGCCTTTTATTCCTAGTCGTACCTAGTCGTACCTAGTCGTACCTTTAGTTACTTATATTTGTATTATCTATCTAGAGTTTTACATTGAGATTCTCATTACTATATCTGCTGGGTATATACTTACTTTAACTTACTTTGATTATTAAAGTATAAAATTTCAAATTTTTGAAAATTTACAATAAAAGATTATAAAGGCCTAACTTAAAAAGGTATTGATGCTTGACTATCTAATGATGATGAAGAAGAGGTGATATTTTAAGTGCTAATCAGTAGTAGAAGGTTAGAGATAAAAGAATGAAAAGAGAGTAGTATTAATATGAAGATTTCTTGGACTCTAAAAAGAAGCTAAAATTTCAAATTTTTGGAAATTTGAAAAAAGAAAAAGTTTGGATGGATGAAGAATAAAACAAAGAAGATAATACTTAAGTATAAAGAGCTTTAAATGCTACCGTTTGAGACAAGAAGATATAATAAATAAATAAATTTGATTATAGAGCGCGTAGCACTCTCGTTGGTGCGCAGTTCTTTAAAAAAAATGTTTCATATTGACAAGAATGTTTATTACTGATAAAATTATCAGATACTGGTAGACCTTGTTCAATACTGGTATAATTTTAGAATACTCGTAATCTTTAATACTTGCTGGAGGTCCAAGGACATGGCAGGATTGTGTCTCAATGCATCACCAAAGCAGAGGACGACATGTGTCAATTATGGGTACTTAAATTACCCACCTCTGATGAAGCTCGCAATATTATTTCTTTTTTGTTCCAGAATTAAAAATAAACGAAGCCAAGTCAAGCCAGTGTCAAAGGTCTAAGAATCTTATGTCTCGAGGTCAAACCAAAACAGAGGAAGACATAAAGTCGATTATGGGTACTTAACTTCCCCAACCTCTGATGAAGATGACCTTGTTGTTCACCTTCGAACAACTATGGTGGTTTTAAAAAAATATAATATAAGCTGACAAAAAGTAGAAAAGAGAATTGAAAGAAAAAATGATGGATTTCATAAATGAGTATGTGTGACAAAGGAGTGAATCTAAAAATTGAAAAATGAATATATAATAAGAAGGTAAAAAATCCTAATGCCTATAGTGGTGGCCTAGCGTATATTTTTTAAGACAAATAAGCATAAAAGGTGTGTTGGAAAATGGATAGTTAAAAGTAAGGAAAAGTAGTTTTATGAAACATGAATGGAGGGGGATGAAAGGAGTATATAGAAAAAGTGGATGGAAATAGAAAAGTATGGATATAAATCTGATTAATCCTACCAGTAGTCGTTTGCTTGTCTCAAAGAGCAAGCCATGCATGTGTAAGTGAAACATTTACTCGTGGAACTGCGAATGGCTCATTAAAACAGTGATAGTTTATTTGATGAAGTGCTAGATGGATAACCTTAATAATTCTAGAGTTAATACATACAAGATGTTTATTAGATATCGTCCATGTAGGAATTATAATACACGAGGATCATGTTGGAAGCATGGCAGGTCATTCAAGTTTCTGCCCTATCAGTTTTCTATGGTAGTTTATTGGACTACCTCGGCAGTGACAGGTAACGGAGAATTTGGATTCGATTCCGGAGAGGGAGCCTGAGAGACGGCTACCAATCTAAGGAAGTCATCAGGCACACAAACTACCCAATCCTGACTGAGGGAGATAGTGACAAGAAATATCGACACCGGGCTTCGACTCAATGATTGGAATGAGCACAACGTAAAAACGTTTGAGAACCCACTGGAGGGCAAGTCTGGTACCAGCAGCCGCGATAATTCCAGCTCCAGTAGCGTATATTAAAGATGTTGCAGTTAAAAGCTCGTAGTTGGACATCTCTCTTTTATGGTTTAAAAGTCATATGAGGGATCTGCCTGGCAGCATCATAAAAGATTAAATGGACAAAAATGAAATGCGGGCTCTTACCTTGAGGAAACTAGAGTCTTCAAAGTAGGTTCCTGTCTGAATACCGCAGCTGGTAATAATGCTCGTGGTTATTCTTGCCAAGACTATCTACTATCTTTAATAGGGGCAGTTGGGGGCATTGGTACTCAGTAGTCAGAGGTGAAAATCTTGAATTTACCGAAGACAACTACTTCAAAAGCATTTGACAAGGATGTTTTCATTAATCAAGAGCGAAAGTTAAGGGATCCAAGCTGATTAGATATCGTCCTAGTCTTAAACTATGCCGACTAGGGATTGGAGAGGCCATATAAATCTCCTCGGCACCTTCCGAGAAATCAAAGTCTTAGGTTCTGGGGGGAGTATGGTCGCAAGACTGAAGCTTTAAGTAATTGACGGAAGGTTACCAAAGAAGTGGAACCTGCAGTCTTAATTTGACTCAACACAGGGAAATTTACCAGGTCCAGACATAGTAAGGATTGACAGATTGAGAACTCTTTCTTGATTCTATGGGTGATGGCACATGACCGTTCTTAGTTGGAGTGATCTGTCTGGTTAATTCCGATAACGAATAAACTCTTTCTATCCAAGGAAGTTGTCTTCTTAGAGGGATTTCCATGCTTTTAGTTTGAGATAGTGTGAGGCAATAACAGGTCTGTGATTCCTTAGATATCCTGGGCCGCACGCGCTCTAAATTGATAATTAATTTCCCTATTTTTTATTTAATTGAATATGATTATTTATTTGGCTTAAAATAGTAAATCATTAAATTTATATTTATATTCTACTTGTTCAAATAAATATAAATTATATGTTTCCTTCAAATCTATCTTTTATTTTAGTGTTTTGTTTACATATTTAGTTTAAGATAATTTGATTTTTTTCAACTATCAAAAATTGCAATTTAAACTTAAAAAAATGAATTTTTTTTTAAAGTAAAATTGAATATGCATTTTTATTAATTTTACCTTAAAATTTATTTTTCAGTGAATCTTATTGACACGAATTTTTATTTTTAAATTTTACATAATCTTTAAATTTCTGTTTTTATTAAGATAAAATATGTTGAATTAATCAATTGTAATAATGATTCTTTATCTGCTATAGTTTATAACAAAAAGAATTTATTTTTCTGTATTTTTTTTATTTTTTTAGTCATAACATACTTGATTACTACTTGGACCTTTTTTACATCTTTTTTGTTAAATTTTTTTAACTTTCATAGAAGTTTATATCTTATGCGCATCATTGCTATATTTGTAAAGAGATTGACTTAGTTAAAAAATTTATTTTTCTCTGCTTAAATATTTCAAATTATTCTTTAACTAATAAAAGCCTTAAATTATTTTTTTGAACCAAAGACATTCATTTATTATATGAGGAAAGAATACTTAAACATTTAAATAAAGCATTTGAGTTTGCAACATTTCACCCCAACCTTTTTAGTATTTAGTATTATGACATAGTTATTTTTTGAAGTGTAATGATACCTCAATTTGTTTAAAATATCAGAGCTTGCAAGAAAGCTTCACGTGTAAAGGAGGGACATACTATTAGATTCTTTTTTGCAAATCTGCAAAATAGATGTAAGAGTTACTAAAAAAGCAAATGAATCTCTTACATGAACTAATTTAAAGATAATTATTATCAATCAAAAGGCATCGTTTCCCTAAAGGAACATTAGAAATAATAAGACTTATATATATGATTAGAAAATTAACCGTAAGTTTAAAAAGAGTAAGTTGCATACTTAGGAGTTATTATACGTCAGAAGAAGAATTTGAATACCCATTGCAAAGAAGTCGCATTCAAATATAAAGCTACAATGAAGAAAATTATTTTTTAATTAAAGAGATGTAAGAAAATAGCTACTTGGCATTTTAAAACTTTATGGAGACTTATTGTATTACTTAAAGAAGAATATGGATGAGATTTAGTACCATGAAGTATTCAAAAAGGAGTAATGTGAGTTCTGAACAGAATTGATTCAAACATGAGATTGATTTCAAGAAAAGCTTTTTAAGTAGCAACTTCAACATTGAATGAGCCATGCTACATAGACCTGAACTGATTACTCTTTAAGCACATTATGTCTATAAAATTCTTCAGATTCTACTATAAAATGAAATAAGAAAGCATTTATTTTCTAAGATCAGCAATAGTTTCTTATTTCATTGATATCTGGAAAAATAATTTTTATTATTATGATTAAATATAGCAATTATCAGACTTTTATAATATCAACTTGTAATTAATAGAATAATACCAATCTTTAAACTTTCACTAAAATATAAGAGACAAATTACAACAAATTTTTATAATGTAGCTACTAAAAAATTTATGAGAATGAAAACAGCTAGAATATACAGTGAGTAATTTGGTATAACTTTAGCAATTTCCACTAATTACTTATACGAAATTAAGCAAATAGTATAGACGAGATATTATTAGTATATATAAAACTTAGAATCTAATCTTATAATTTCCGTAAGAATCTTTAAGATTATCATTATCCTATTGATAAATTGTATGTGTGGAAAGTATGAGACTTTCGAACATATCTTTAATTGTATATACTATTCAGGAATTGATTATCGGAAAAGATTGGGACTTATAACTTAAGTCGTCTCATACTATACGATCAAGAATATATAGACTAATTTTCAAGGTTTAAATTGGAGTATTTAGACTTATGAATCAAAATTTTTCACAAAAGATAATGACAAGAAGACTTGAGATTCTAGAAATGGAGAAAGTTAAAAAGAAAGAAGCTAAAGAGAAGTAGAAAGAAGGACTAATTAAAGAAATAATGAGATCAAGACGATATTAAAAAACAATTTTAAAACATTTACTAATTTCTATAATTAAAGGAAGCAATTTTTGCAATTAAAAAACGTCAAATAACTCTTTTAGTTTAAATTTAAAAACATATGATTAATAATAATTTAAAGGCTCTATGGCATATTTTCTAACGTATAAATATTCATCCCCTCTTAATAAGTATTTTTAAGAAGTAAACAAGCAATACAGCACTTTTGAAATTTATTGTCGATTATTGATTTACATAGAAGGTGGGGGAAATAAAAACACTTACTTAAAACCCTTATTGATGTATAAAAGATGTTTGACATTATTAAAGAAGAATATTGTTTCATCATTTGTGTCGAAATTAACTACCTCTTGTCCTAATAAAATGCTTCGAGATATTTTATAATATTTAACTGTAAAGTTTTTGGAAGAGTAAAATTTAACATTAATGCTAATAAGTGTGAGTATATATGTTTTAAAGCTAAGAAATGAAAACAAGAAAATATTAACATTAAATCAAGTTTAAATAATTAAGAAATTAAAAGATCTAAGAAGGTAACTCACTTAGGATATACTTTCCATGAAACTGAATATTATAAAGTTCATTACTAAGAAATAGTGCAAAATATAAGAAATGTGTTAATGGATCCGAATTATAGTTATCCAAATATTAGAATATCGCTCCTTAAAACTTTAAATAAATTTTTCAAGTCTTTTAATTCCCTAAAGCTAAGTATGGTTCAGAAGTTATTCCATGAAAATTCTAAGAAACATTGGAAAAATAAAAAAAGATATATATACTAGTTAAAAGCAAGATTTCAATTCTAAAGTTCAAACTCAACGTTTAATGAATCATTTTTTATAGATTTGAATCGACTACCTTTTGATACTATGTAATCATGATAAATTTAAAGTTTTATTTAGAATTATGATAAGAAACATATAAAAATCCTGATTCTGATATTGCTTGTTTATTTAGCAAAACAAATTTATGATTAGAGAAATAATTTCTATTTACAAACTCAGAACCTTTTTCTATAATTTCTAATATGATTTATAACAAAAACACCTAAAAATTGAATACTCTGAGATTTAGATATTGGAGAATTAGACAGTCCCGTTCATATTTAATCATGTGAAGCTCTGCAAGATATTTTTTAGCAATATCGAGATTTAGTGAATTAATAAAGATGTAACCATAAAATCAGAATTACATTACTCTTAATTTTCGTACTTAAAAGCAGGAAAAATAGATTTTATAATTAAAAGCTTCCATTAAAATTACTGAGAAGAAGAATTTAAATCTTAAAGTGAAATGAGGAGTTACTACAAGGTAGAATGATCTGATAAAATTGAAGCAGTTGAAGAAGAACATGAGCAACAAGTTAAGTAGTACTGATGAATAAAATGCAAATAAATTTTCCTAAATGAAAATATAGTAAAAGCATACTAAATAATATTTTATCATTATTTCAAATTTCATATTCTGACTTGCTATTTTAGACTGTTTTAATAAAATCATTTAAAAGAAATTTTTTTTGTGAATATGATGATTTTTTTTACAATTTTTCACATTTTTTTGGATATTTATTTTTTAGAAATTTCTAATATAATTTTTTGCTAATAAAGCTTCCATTAAGAATTGTTTCTATAAATGTAAAATGACTCTCTAATTTTTCAATCAAAAGCATTTATTAATAACTTTTTTTAAATAATTAAAAAAATTAAATTTATTCCATCCCTAAAATATTTGGTAGTATAAATCGCTGAGAAAAAAATGTTTTAAAAAATTTTAAATAGATTAAAACAAACATTATCAAAATTTTACTCCTATTTTTAATTATTTATCACCAAATTTTGTCATTCCCGAAAATGTCTTCTATTGCAAAACTCTAAGCAAATAAAAAAAATTATTTTTCCAAAAATCTTTTTCAAAAACTATTTTCCAAAAAATTGTTTTCAGAAAATCGAGAATTAATGTTAAAAAATAGTAAAACAATATTATATTTCAAACGAATGTTTGCTGTAAATTTTTAACTAAATTAAAATAGTAACCTCATTAAAAAAGTCGAAAGCAATATTTATTAAATAAATTCATAAAATTTTTTACCTTAAAAATATATTACCCAAAGATATAACCCAAAATTAAAAATATTAACAAAAAATTAAAATTAAAGACATAAGTTATTCTAAAATATCTAATATAGGATTTATAACTCAATCTGCAAATCATTAATACTTCACAAAACTTTATTGTATAAATCGCTAAGCAAAAAAGACCTAAAAAAATTAAAAAAAATTAATCATTATTAATTACAATTGATCTTATATTAAAATCAACTTACTTTTAGCACTAGTTTAAAAACATTACTTCCATTAGAAAAAATAATAATAAATATAGATATTCATCTTTCCATTTTTCTTATTAATCCCCGAAAAATAAATATAGATATTAAATAAAACCATTTTCATATTTGCATAAAGATATATAAGCATCAGCAATAAATATTAATATCCTTAAATACAAAAGCCAACTATATAAAAATAACTAAGAAACATAAAAAAAATTTATATATCTAAAAAAGTTAAAACCTTAACGACTTTAGATCTTTAAACTTTTATAAAAAAAACTATATTCACTTAGATTAATTCACTTCTAATAATTATTTACAAAAACGAAAACTTAAATTAGTCTTAAATAAGTTCATTCCTCAACTCGCAATCCTCCACTTTCTCAAAGTCTTGTCTTCAGCTCCCGATACTAACCATCTATTATCACTACTCAATGCTATAGACCATATTGCTTTAGTATGACCTTATAAAGTCAGAATACACTCACCCGTTTTAAAGTTCCATATCTTGATTGTTTTGTCCCATGAACCAGAAAATATAACACTTGAATCACTAGTAAGTTGAATACTTGATACACTATTTGTATGACCTTTTAAAGTACGAATACGCTAACCAGTTTAGAAGTCCCATACCTTAATTGATTCGTCATAAGAACCCGATATTATATACCTATTATCCAAAGATACAACTACCGATAAAACTCAGTCCGAATGCCCAGAAAAAGTTCGACAAAGCTTACCAGTAGAGAATTCCCAGATCTTTATCGTTTGATCTAAAGATGCTGAAACGATTCATTTCTGGTTAGGGGAGATAACTACCGAGCTAACGTAATGAGTATGACCGATTAAAGTTCTTATGAGGGAACCATTCTGGAAATTCCAAATTTTAATCGAGGAGTCAGCAGATGCTGATATGATTCATTTTTAGTCAGGAGAGATAACTACTGAGTAAACTCAAGAAGTATGTCCAGTCAAATTTCTTACTAGAGAACCATTCTACAAGTTTCAGATCTTTATCGTTTTATCGTAAGATGCTGATATGATTCATTTCTAATCAGGGGAGATAACTACCGAGTAAACTCAATCAGTATGTCCCATTAAAGTATTTTGGAGATTACCAGTCTGGAAATTTCATATCTTTATCGAATTTTCAGGATAGTATGAACCAGATACAATTCAGTTTAGGTCACTTGATATGGCTACCGATAAAACAGATGAAGCGTGGCCAGTTATGACTTAATCTAAAATATTAAAGAAATACCTTAACTTTGGTCGTATTTTAGTTCAAAATTTGTTAAAATTTAAGTATTATTCACTTATATATCGGAATTATTTAAACCTTACTCATTTGTCTCATTTAAAGTCAAGTTCTTTACTTGCTATTATTCTTCGAAAATTGCTTAACCCTTATTGTTCTCTTAAGATACTTTATTTAATAGTTTTGTAAGATTCGCCTCAATTATGTCTAATTTATTAGATAACAACCTTGCTTAACTAGCTTAACTCTAACTTATACTTCTATTTGCATTTTCTAACTTCACTTAAATCTCGTTAACTAACTGCTCTTTCAAACTCTTTAAGAAAATTTAATTTTCCTGAGTTAAGTTCTTTACTTACTATTAGTCTACGAAAACTGTTTAACTCTTGCTACTCTCCTAAGAAACTTTATTTAATAACTTTGTAAGATTCGCCTCAATTATGACTAACTTATTAGATAACTACTTTGTTTAACTAAATTACTAGCTTGCTTGATTCTTCATATTCTCTAAGCTCACTTAAATTTCTTAAACTATCTGTTCTTTCAAACTTCTTATGAAAATTTAGTTATTCTGAGTCAAACTCTTTACTTACTATTAGTTTACTTAAGCAGTAATCTCACATTATTCTTTTGTCATATTTAATAAATTAACAAGATTCTTATATTCCCTGTCTAACCTATTTGATATATACTAACTTGCTTAACTAACCTAATTCTAAGTGTTATTTCTATTTTCTATCTTAACCTTCATCTCTTAACTTTCATAACTTACTATTCTCTTTTTTTCCTTCTATTTAGATAAACCCTGAATGAACTAATTAGTTATGGTAAGCTGATCACTCTAACTTTATTGTATTTGATCCAATTTATCGAAGATCTACTACTAAATCTATTTTAAAGCCTCTTGCATACTTAATATTTGGTTGTTACTTGCATCTTTGTTATAGTTAATTTGCTCCGAATGTTCTTTAATAAGCAGGGCGAACTAAAAAGAGACTTATACTAAGAAGATGGCAAATATAATAAATAAACAAAGCTTGGTAATTTTCCATCTTGTTTCTAGTTATTAAATTCTTAGAACTCTATTGCCTTAGTCAAATTATTATATGTAATCTCCTTCAACACTAATTTCTTAACTATATTTCATTTTTTTATGATTTTAATACATTTAGTTTATATATAGACTGATAATTTCTAAAAATAGTAACATAATAATTTGAAATTATCTTATAAACTTGTTTATGAATATAAACTACCATAATTGCTTAGCATAAATAATTGCATAATAATAATAATAAGATAAACAAGTTTCAATACTTTGAGTATTGGGACATAATTGCACTACTTATAGTTATATTTCATGCGAATTATGTTAAGTATAAGAGTTTATGTAAGTTTATTATCAACCTCTAGTTAATTCTTCCTACTCTTGTTCTTTTTTTCTTCTATATTGATTCTAAATTGTGTTCTCGTATTTTCCTTTCTCTCTTCTTATTTTAAATTTTCTTCTTATTTTTTTCACAACCATTATTTAAGTTTCTTTCTTAAATTATATTTTTTTCTCCCATAAATTTTTCTTTTTGTTTCAACTACTAAATTTTTTAAATTTCTATCTTTTTTTAAGCATTTTTTGATGCAAATTTTTAATTTATTTGTCAATCTTAGAGGTTTTACTTTTTACAAAGTTAGAATTAATATAAATTTAGTAGTACAGGATTAGTTTTTTATAATCTTTGTCATTAAATATTTTTCGATTAGATAATTCCTAAAAGATATCTTTATATAAAGTATATTCAAATATATGATGTAGTCATCATGAGCTAACTCATATGCACAATAAATTCCATTTTATGTGCTTATGTGATGCAAACTAAGTTCGTTTTAGAAATTATAGGTGAATATCCTCAGTTTGAAAATAGAAATTATGTCTTATATTCTATGTCTGTTAAACTTAGTATAAGTTATTTCAGGAAATACACTTTTATTATTTTAAATTGATTACATTTATCTTTAAGCTGAAGGTATCCGTGTAATCCTTTAAAAACATTCTTATAAAAATTGTTCTTTCACTCTTAGAATAATATGCTAATTAAATTATTTTAGATTTGTCATACTTTTAATATCAATTTTATATTATTCAAAACTTTTATTTATGTATTTCATATATGGCAAATTTTATTGCTTGAATTTAGAAAGCAAGAATGCTATATCAGAGTTCAGGTTTTCTTTACTGGTTTGTTCTAGTTTAAAATAAAAACGCATGAATTTTAATATAGCCATATGTGTAAAAGGAAGTCAATTAAGATCAATGAAGTAAGATTCATTGAAAGCCGATTAAGGAGACTTAAATGCTTTCCTTGAAATGAGTCTTTGTAATTTAGTTATTTAAGCTTTCATTCCTTTAAGTCCTGACATGATACTTCAAGGAGTTATATCGCTTCCATATTCTATTTTAGTCAAAATAAACGTTCTGCAAATTGTTTTAAAATTGAGTGGTGATACTACTCCGTACTTAGAAAGAATTGCTGATGCTTTCAAAACTGCTACTCTGAAGTCAGATGCTTTGCTTGCTCAGTGTAGTTTATAATTTTATTTATTTCCCAATCTGTATCCAAGATATGTAATTTCGTCCTTTTAAACAATAGGAATTCTATTAATATTTAAATTTATTTAAATTCTGTTTTCTTTCTTTTTTAAGGACTAAATTACTTCAAATTTTTCCACATTTATATTTAGTTATACTCAAAAAAATATTTTTTTGTGGCATTGAGTAATTTTTATGCATTTTACTATGAATTAGAAAGTTCAATTAAGTCATCTGCAAAACCACGAACTAAAAAATTTCTCTAGCAGATATTATAACCATGTTTATGTTATTTTTCTTCTAAATATCTAATTACAATATCATAGTAAAGTATTGCAAATAAAGGCCCATGGTTGCTTCAATACTCCGTTATTTAACTTAAGTGATCTCGTAATATTACCATCAATAAGGAACTTAGCATCAATATTTTCATAAAAAGATTCAAGTGCCATTATCAATTCCAGAGGTAATCTAAGTCCTCTTAGATGGTCAAATAGCATTTTCCTTGGTATACTTTCAAACATTTTTTCCACTTCTATAAGAGTAGCAATTAATTATTTTTTTATGACCATCTACAATTCAAGTCAATTATCTATTAAATTGTTCAAATTTGTTATGATGTGATCTTTTCCTATAAAAATCAAATTAATCTCGATGAATGATATTTCTTTCATATATTAAATCATATAGTCTTTAAGTTAATGCTTTATCATATATTTTAAGTAAGCAATCCAGTAGAGCTATTGGTCTTCAATCACTTCAGACACTTTTACTTCCTTTTTTGAAAATAGGTAAAATATTAATTCTTTTCAATTCATTTGGTATAGTGAGTGTTCTTAACATGTTGTTACTAAAGCTTGTAACTATATTATATAATTCCTATTCTCCATATTTAAATAAATCTGCTTTTAAACCATCACTACATGAGGTTCTATTATTTGCTAATTGATTTATTATTTTTTAATTTAAGATTCTTTAAAAAGAGGTATTGATATAATATAATTAAATACATTTTAATTTTACTTCAATATTATATTTAAAAAATAATTAGCAATATTTTTTATAATAGCAGTGAATTTAGAGATTAATATTGAAATAAATAAAATGTTTATTATTACTTTTATATTTATTATGTTTATTTTTATCATAATATAATCTTATTTTATTTTAATCACTTTACTTCATTATTTATTACTTTAAAAATTTGAAATTATATTATTTTGATTTATCATTAAATAAAATTATAATATTATCAATTTTTTTAATTTTTAATTTTTAAATTCACTTTATAAATAAATTTAAGAAATTTTGTTTTTCTTAAATTGCTTAAAAAAGAATCAAACTTATATCATTTCAGAAACTTAACTTTTTAGAAAATTTAAAGTTTCTAGCTTTCATTAATATTTTAATACTTTAACTTTAATAATTTTTCAATTTATACTTTTTATTCTTTTAGTAGATAACTTTTATATAAATTCATTTTTATTCAATCTTTCTAATAAATCTTTAATATAATTTTCTGAAGATAGTTTAGCAAATAGTTAACTTTAATTATAAAATAATTGATATTTTATTGCTTTTTAATTCTTTTAATATTGCTCTGTATTGTAAAATTTATATATCTCTTAGTTTAAATATCAAATTTTCTTCCTAGAAATATAATTTTAATATTTAACTAAAATACTTATTTAATCTATATTCGAAGATAAAATTGATGTGAGTAATAAAATAGAATTATTTCAATTTTTTATATATTTATTATTTTATTTTTATTACAGATTATTTAATTAAAATAGGGAGGGCAATCCTTACACTGAGATTGACCAAAACTCTAGTACCAGAAAGTATCCTATGTGTGAAGAACCGATTAAAAATCTTGGAGAGAACAAAAGGGAAAATATTTATGATATCGAGTATTGTTTATATTGAAAGATCCAGATACTGAGGTCTCTTGAGGTAGCATTCCTTTTTCAGCCCTATAGAAGACAAAATTACCAAGGTAAACTAGCATTCGGGAAAGATTTCAAATAAGAAATATTTCAAATTTTAAAATGTTTACCCAAAGAGTGCGCGCTATTGAGATGTTACGCGTTATAATAAAAGCTTTTTTATAAAACATTTTTTACTTAAAATAATAAAAATTATAAATTTTATATAATTGAAGTGAATTAAAATTATTTTTAATAATATTAAAATAAATTTTACTTTATTTTATCAATCTAAATAAGATTTATTTTAAGTTAAAATTTTTTCAATAATATTTTCATTGAAAAGCCTAAGATATCTAACGTTTTTCCTCATTTTATTATTCATAAATTGTTTCTAATATCATTATTGCTGATTCTTAGAACATTTCTGCTACATTTATTCCTTGTTTTGATGAAATTTCAAAGAAAGGTATTCCTAACGAAATCGCTAATTCAAATCCTTCTTCAAAAGCTACTTATCTTTCCTTACTTAAATCTACTTTCGTTCCTATTAATATGAATTAAGTTTTTATAGTGATATAACTCTATGCAACAAAATGCTCATCTTTAATTATCTAGAAGGTATCTAAGTTTGTAACATCATAAACTAAAAATATTACTGAGGTTTATCTATAGAACAATGGTGTTAAAGACCTAAATCGTTCATATCTTTTTGGACATCAAATTTATATCTTCAATTTATTTTAATTAATCTGAATTTCTTGAACCTTAAAATCCACTCCTATTCAGTACTAATAATTAGTTATAAATTTGTTTTCAGTCAATCTCTCAATTATGCTTTATCTTCCAGTTTATCAATTACCTATTAATAAGTATTTAAATAGAAAATCATAATCATTATCCATTTTTATAATTAGCTTTTAGTTAAACTAATTTATTCCTACTTTTATATTTAATAGGATTTATAAAATAAATTTAAAAATAGAATTAATTTGATTTTTTATATATGAAACTTTACTTTTATATATTTTTCACCAGCAAGAAATATAAGCAGTAAAATTAATTTCAATTTTAAGCCAAGAGATTGCTTGATGTTTTTACTTTTAAGAAAATATTCCTAGAATTAAAAAAAATAGCTTTTAATATATTTATTGGTTTCAGTATTTCTCCATCACTCTAATTTTCTTTTTTTACAGTATATTTAATTTTGCACATCTTGCAATATGAAATATAATTAATCTTAATATTTAATTCTACTTAGAAAGCAATTTTATATAATTATTTTAATTATTTTTAACTAGAATTTAATGCTAAAGGAATAAAAAAATAAATCAAAAAAGAGAAAATAGAGAATATAATTTTAAATATTCACTTTTATAAATTTAATCATTCAATCTACAAAATTGAATAAAGATATTATTAAGTTTATTTATGTGTAAAAATTTCATTCTAAATATGTATTACCCACTTTTTATTTTCAAAGTAACTATCAGAAAAATTCTGGCTATAGATTAATGTTCTTTTAATTAAATCTGAAGCTATATAAAAAGTTAGTTGATAAGATATATAAGAATATTAAAAATATATTTAGAGTATTAATATTAATAGTTTATATTTATATTATAAAAGTAATATCTTCTTCAGATTTAAAAAAATTATAAATAGATAAAATTTTTCTTGCTTATCTTAAGATTTGAATATCAAGATAAGTAATTATTAGTTTTTAAAAATATGTAGAAAGTTTATTCACTTCAAGCCTCTTCATGTTAAACAGAACTTCTTATTTGCATTTATTCTATCTCTACTTTAGTTAAATTAATTTTAACTTAGAATATTTTCATATAATTTATAAATTAATATACAAATAATTGATATAATCTCTTTACTATATTTGCAAATAAAGATATTTATTTTATTTCATATTATAAGTAGCTAAATATATTATTTATTAAATTAGTTCTCTTTGAAGGAGTATATCTTCTAACTGTTATTTAAAAAACTTCCGAGTTCTTCATCACTTTTCAATCCATGTATCGTCTCCAAAAACAGTTATTATGCTATTTCAAAAAGCTCGTCTACATTTATTCCTGTTTTAGCTGACGTTTCGATAAAAGGAATCTTCCATTTCATAGCTTACTCTAAACCTTCCTCAAATGATACTTCTCTTTCTTATTGTTTGTCTATTTTAGTACCAACTAAAATGAAATTCGTTAAAGGATTGGAATTTTATTTTGCTCTAAGAAATTCATTTTATAAGTCAATAAAAGATTACAAATTGATATATCATAAAGTAAGCAAATTACTTACGAGTATTTATATCATTTAAGTGGAGCATTTTGAAATCTTTCTGATCCTTTTGAAAGTCATATTTACTATTAAATTTTGATTTAACCTACATAAATGTATCTAATTTAAAATCAAATCAGACATTTTATTAGTCTTTGTCTAATTTCCTTTCAGGCAATCTTTAAACTAAACTAACTCTTCCTATTCCTTTTCAACTTGATAATAAAACCTTAATAAGAAATCGTAATTTTATTACATTTTATTAATTTAAATTTTTGTAAAATTTAAATTAATAAAAATATTCAATGGGGATCGAACTTACATACTACTACGTATAAATCAATCATAATAGTTACAAGACAATATCTACTTGAATAAATAGATAAACATTTAAAAAATTTATAATTAGTTTTCGTGAATTCAATAATAACTAACTGGAGTAAATTTAAACTAATCAAAAATAAACATGAAACTATAATAATTTTATCGAAAGAAAATTAAAAATAAATGATATATAAATACAAAGATAACTAAATATTAAAAAAAATTTGAATAAAAAAAATGTAAAAAGAAGACTATTAATTTATAAGAATATTATCAAAGGTAGAACATGTAATTTTGTAAGATCATTGTTAAAATAAAAAAATATGTGTTAAGGTGAGCGGCTAATTCATAAGATTTTCAATCGATTTTTTTCAAAATTAAACGAACAAAATTTAACTTAGAATATAATAGGTGATTTTGATCACTTTCATTATTTTTAAATTTTATAATATAAATAATTTATTATATTTAATAGATATAATAAAAAATAAAGTAAAATAAAGAGAATAATTTTTAGTCTAAAATATTATAAAGAGCTATGAGTAATAAAATATATCTAATTATATTGTTAAGTTTTTAATATGAAATTATTAACTATAAGTTAAAATATTGCTTACATTTTTTAAATAGATAAACATATTTTTTAATTGTTTAAAAAATTGAATAATCTGTTCGCTGCAAAAATATTACTTAGATAATTTAAGGAGAAAAACGGTGAAAGAAATGGAGAAAAAAATTATAATATAGAGAAGTAATAATAAATTAAAGTTATGATTGTTAGAGATAAGAGAACCTAAAAATTAATAGAGCTAAAACTCTTAAATAAACTAAATAAAATGTAAAAACAAATCTAAAAGTATAAAGAAACAATTTTAAGTTAATAGGAAAATATCAGAGAAATATTGAACAATAATGGAAACCAAGTAATGTTTTCTCAATTATATATTGTAAGCTAATCTAAAATAATTTAATAAAAGAATAGTAATAAAGCATGTCTATAGAAAAATTTAGTTAAATTAAATAATAAATGAAACAGTAAATAAAGAATAAAAAATTTACAAAAGAGAGTATAATAATTGAAAAGAAAGTATTTTAGAAAAAGATCCAAAAAAATAGACAATAAATTGTTTGTACTGCAAGAATAATAATCAGATATTATTACAAAGCTGAGAAACAAATTAAGATAAGAGATCAATAAAAAGTAATTGAAAGCTAAAATAAACGAGAACAACAAAAGCTAGAATATACAAATAGAAAAGTTACACAAGAAGAGCATAACATTATTAGTAGTAACCTTCCCCATAAAAAAAGATCATGCATTAATCAATATAAAAAAAGGGCAAAATAAGCCAAGTTGACAGTCCAGATAAAACTTATATTTTAACATTTTATATTATTATTATTAAATAAACCTTAGAAAAAAATGTTTTAACCTGGGAAAATATAAAATGTAGTATCTAAACTTACGAAAAGTGAGTAAATGAAAGCCAAGAGATTTGCTTACCAATAAATTCATAATTTGGAGAAACCCATTGAAAGTGAGGATTCTTCCACCTCATACAAAGGTAAACGCCTTTTAGGAGAAAAAAAAATTTCATTAAGTTGTAAATCTATTACTCAAAATAGTTAAGTAAGAAGAGACATTTTTTAACCTTTCAGAGCAATTAAGGTCCATTTTAACTTAGTACGAAGTGCTTAGCGAAGATCTCGACTAACTAAAAACTTTACTTGTCACACATAAGCACAATACAAGAGAATAATTATGTTTGCAGTTCTAGCAACCATCAAGTAAATTCATATCAATATTGATAGAAAAGCCTGAATATTAGTAGCCACTTTCTCAAGTCTAATAATAATTAATTGACTCAATTTAAGAGGGAAAAAATAAAGGAATTTCTGAAAGATTAGAAAAAATAGAAAGAATCCTTATCAAGAGATTAAAAAAAAGTAGCCAGAAAAAGATGCTGATAATATAAATCAACATAACACTCAATTAGAAACTGTAAATTTTTTAAAAATCTTTAAGCAAGAGTAAAAAAGACTTTAAGACAGATCTCAAGACTTTGAATATCAAGACAAGAAGAAAATATTTTATTGTCAAACTAAGAGAGATAGCAAGATGGTTAGTCTTCCTAACAAAAATGTTGTGGAACCCTACCACGTAAAATTTAATGGGCTACCCAATCAGAGTGAAATCCCTGAAGAAGCTAAACACTTATATTGACAATTAGTATATAATATTATTATTATTATCTAAATTAAGCTAATTTATTCCATATTAAAAAATAAAATGTAAAATTATTAAAAAGTAATGATCTACTAATTTTAAATCTTTAGAGCTATTTTTTTGTTAGTTGTTTCTATTTTTTTTTAATTAAAAATTAATTAACTGAAAAAGATATTAGATTGTAAATTTTAAATAATTGAAAGTTAAATTATTGAAAATGTTATTATTAAATATATAAGTTTTACTCAAATTACTAATCTAATTAAATTTTATTTAAAGTCATAATTTTTTGTAAAAATAACTTCTATTGGAATGATTTAGATTTCTCTAAAGTTCTTCGTCATTCTACAATCCATGAATAGCTTCTAATACCATTATTGCTGATTTTTGGAAAATTTCTGCTACATTTATTCCTTGTTTTGATGAAATTTCAAAGAAAGGTATTCCTAACGAAATCGCTAATTCAAATCCTTCTTCAAAAGATATTTATCTTTCCTTGCTTAAATCTGCTTTCGTTCCTATTAAGATAAATTAAGTTTATAAAGTAATTCAATTCTTTGCAACAAAATACTTCTGCTTAATTCACTTAAAGGAATCTTAGCTTGTTACATCATAAACTAAAAAAATTACGAAAGCTTTTCTAAAAAAATATGTTGAATATCTAAAATGTTCAGATCCTTTTGGAAATCAAATTTATAATTTTAGTTCTCTTTACTCAATTTTAATTTTATGATATTTAAAATCCACTCCTACTCCAAACCAGAAGTTATTTATAAATCTATTTTCAGTTAGTCTCTAAATAATACTTCATCTTCCTTCTTATCGATTACCAATTAATAAGTATTTAAATAGAAAATCATAGTCATTATTCATTTCTTTTTATTAATTTTTAACTTAAATTATTTTAGTTAAATTTTTATCTTTATATGACTTATTAAAATAAAATAAGTAGAAAATAATTTTATTTTTATGTATTCGAAACTTAACCATTTTTCATATCTGTTAAGCAACCAAATAGAAGAAACAGTTAAATTTATTTGATTTCTTAAATTATCAAAATAAGATTCTTTCAATTTTACATAAATATTTATCTCTAATTTTTCATCCTTGTTTCATTATTTCTTAATCACTCTTTATTTTTTCTAAGTATACTGAAAATATTTTTGTTTAGTTTTGGAAACAAAACAAACTTCTAGTCTAAATATAATCTCTCTATTTAGAAAATATTTTAAATAATTTGAATCTTTTTAATTAAAATAGTTAGCAATTAGAGCTATGCAAAAATAGTCTTCTATATTAGTTTAGCAACTCCAATTTTTTTATTACATTTATCTTATAAAAGAAAATTAGTAATTACAATTATAAAGTTTCTACAATTAATCAATATTTTAATATTATTGGTAAAATTAGATTCACTAGTAAATAATGATCAATGTATTCTTAATAGAAAATTGGAAAATTTAATTATAAGCTAGGAAAGTTAAAACATATAATAAGATAATTAAAGCCATTAAATGTATAAGAAAAAATGAATATTAGCCAATTAAATCAAAGAAGAAGTTATAAGATAAATAAATTATGTTATGTTTAACTTTTTATGAGATAAAGTTAGGTCAATTTTGAGCATTTATACGTATTTATTTGAAGTTTTATTACACTCTATTTATCGTTTTTTATGCTCAGAATTGAAAAATTTTCATAAAAAGTCCTAACTTTTTGTCATTCTATTTTTTCTATCTTTAAATGCATACAAATTTGGTAAAAAATTATTATTTATAGATTTATGTAGAATGAAATTAAAAAAAGTTATCCTGAATTCATAAAAATGACACAAAGTTTAAAAACATGAAAAAGTAGTTTCTAATATAATTAAAAAAAGAAACAAACATTCTATGAAGTTTCATAACTTATAATAAAAATAATAATAATATATTATAATGATTACACCTTCATTAGGCTCATCATTGCTTAAAGTTTATTAGCTTTGTAAAAAAATTTATTTTTAATCTTCGTCAGGATAATATTCTTTATTTACATATCTGGCCATACTGCGTTAACTCTTTTTAATCACTGGTATCTTGCTTCATTCGAATTTCATTTCAAACATTTTTTTTGCTTCGTTTCGTCGCTCAAATTCAATGTCCATTAAAATTTCACTTCTTTTATGCATTTTTTTCTATATAATATTCCTTCTGGATTACAGTATATAAAACTTAATAATTATCATATCTTAAGATTTTCTAGTTCTTATTTTGCTAGCAGCATTATCTAAAAATATGTTCATATTTCCTGCAATATCAGGATTAGTTTCTTCTCTTTAGTTGAGGAATTTTTGTTTTCTGATTATCCGGTTCCACTTTCATTAGATCGTTTGACGATATATATTTAGCTACCTAGTTGATATATCTGCTCGATTCTGAAATTAGTTGCTTGTTGATTTACGCTTTGAAGTACTTAAATGTTAGATTTTTCCTTCAAGTTCATGTACTTGGCGTTATAGAATTTCGCTTTCATTTTACATTTTTGTAATTTATTAGAAAATGATTTATTGATTGGTGCTTAAGAGATAATTATCTTAGTTTCTATGATATTTTTGCAAGGAATTTTCAGTTTTGTCTAATAATATAAAATATAAATAAAAAATTATAAAAAAGTGCTAGGCTATTAATAAAACAAACGTAATCAAATAGTTTTTCTTCGATATTTATGATAACTTTTAATATATTAACATTCTACATAAGCATTTTTAGTTTTTATGGTATAGGTTCTACTGCAAAGTTAAAAAATTATGATATAAAGAAATTTATGATATTAAAGATGACTTATAATTAGGATTTAACTAAAAAAAGTATAAAAATGTATAAAAATCTATTATAAGTAAATAATTTTAGAATCATTCAAATTTTAACTAAAAAAGAAAACATATGAATATATCCTGCTTTATTTCACCAAAAATGGAAAAAACAAGGAGAAAATATAAGAAAAATACAGAAAAAGTAATTAAAAAGGTTGCATGACAAAATGGAAGGAATAAATAAAAAATTAGAAGTTAAGAAAATTAAATTAAAGAGTAAAAATATAGATTACAGTAAGCAAAAAAGACTCAGAACTTGAGTTTAAAGATTAAAGATACAAAAATAAATAAAGAATTCGATATTTTTAAATAAACAAAATAAAAATCATTATTGAAGCTAACAAACAACGATACTTTAAAATTATAAAAGTTAAAATTAGTTTAAAAAATTTAATCGTTATTAAAGCAAAAATTAGTTAAAAGTAAAGAAACAATTTGATTACTAGTATATTTTGTTAGATGCTAGATTAAGAAAATTTAAGGCAAGAGCAATGAATTTAAAAGTTTTAGTATAAGTCCTTAATAACTTAATAAAATCACTCAATAAGGAAATACTTATTTAAAATAATAGAAAAATAAACTATAATTTGCTAAATATAATAAAAAGTGTTTAAAACTTTATGAAGAGAAAGTAAAATAATTTTCTTTATGATTAAGTAAAGAAAAATCATAAATATAAATAAAAAATTCATTAAACTTATAGTTAATAAAATAACTTTAATTAATAATTTCCATTTAAAATAAAAAAAATTAAATTAGGAAAGAATAAATTGACAAACATTTATTCAAATAAAAATAAAAATATAACATTAAAAAGAAATACATTTATTTTATTTTAAATATATCAAAATTTTGTTCTTAGAACCTTTCAAATTTGATTTTATAATAATTATAATAAAATTCTTTAATAAAAAGGTTTTAAAATTTGAAATTTAAGAGCATATCTTAATAATTACTCTTAAATAGAAATTAGTATATTATTTTTTATAAAGTATAACATAGATATATTTACTTTAATTGTCTAAGAGAAGCGATAAATTTAAGCTTAATTAAATACATTGTTGACATAAGATATTAATTAAGATATATATTAAAAAATAATTTTATAAGCAAACTAAAATATTAATTGATATAGTTATTTTAATATTTTCAGAAAATTAAATTTAAGATTTATTTTATTTAAATGCTATTATTGCTGAGCTAATTATTTATATAGAAAGATTAAGTAAATTTTTTTTCAATTTTAAATATATCTTCAGAGTATTTAAATACGATTTAATTTAATTTATAATTAGTTTTAAAATATCAGGAATAAGGTCTTTCATATCTGCTTTATAAAAATTAATAGAAATGAAAACAAATTTAAGAAGTTTTTAAAATAATCTGTAAGAAAATAAATTAATTTTTTCATTTTAAAAGCATTCTTAAAACAAAAAAATAAACTTAGAAAGGTAAAAATTTAATTAATATTTAACCAAAAGTTTATTTGAAAATTAACCTAGATAAATACATCTTGAATAATGAACAGAATTTAATAATGTATTTCAATGTTTCAATTAACATAGAAAGATGAAATTTAAGTTGCTATAAAAAATTAGATTAATAGTAAGAATTTTAAACTAAAAGATTTAATAGCAAAATTTAATTTAAAACATAGTACTCAAATTAATAATCTCAATAAATCATTAATTCAAAAAGTTAAAAAAATTGAAAGAATTCGTATTAATCTGATATTAGAAATAAATTTAAACGTTAATAAATTTAAAAAAGTATATAATATCAATATTTTAATTAGCAATAATAAAAAATTAAAAGTCATATTTTAGTTAGAAAATGGAATAATAAAATAAACTAAACAAAAAACAAAAATAAATCTCAAATAATATAAAAAGTAGAATTCGATAAGAAATTAAAATTTTTTTTTAAATAAAAAATATAGAAAGTTAAGAAAGTGAAATCATTTTAAATAAAACTTTTTTAAAGATAAGTAAAAAAGCAAATTTTCATAAAAAAATAAATTGTGCTTCAAGAAAAATTTTAATTCATTATTAAAACATTTATTTTACTTAAGGTTTTTTTGAGTTTTTTAATATAGTTTATTAAATTATTATAGATTTGATTAAACTTTTAGTTATAAATAAGAAATTTTTTTTGTTTTTTATAAATTATTTTACTATTTATTATAATAATTTTTCATCTTTTTATTTTTTCTTAAATTCATTTAATTTATATTTTTATAATTATATAAAAAGAGATTATTCTTTTTACCATCTTTTTAAGAATTTTTTGATTATATTATTAATTATAATCTTTTTTTGAGATTTTAATGTTTTTATATCGAAATTTTTTACAATTAATCATATATTCCATTATTAGTAAGATTTGATAATTTATTTAATTCAATTTTCTTACTTTTAAATTACTTAAAAAAAATTCTAATAATTAAAGTATAAAATTTCTACAAAATGTTTCTAATGGTTAAAATTTTCATTAGATACTTTGAACTAAAAATGATAAAATAAAAAAGTAAATAATTATTTTTTAAGAAATAGATAGATAAATCCTTAAAAATTTAAATTATAAAATTCTTGCTTTTTTTAACTATAAGATGAATATTTGTTAATTAAAATAATGTATATTAATACTTGAATTAAAAGAAAAATATGTAACTTACTCATAAAATAAAATTCTTAAGAGTCTATTAATAAAATGTTTTCTTAGGCACTTTTAAAAGCATAATTTTTTTATTATTATTGGTTTTTGATAAAAAAGTGAAAATCGAAAGCATTAGTTCAAATTAAGATAAAAAAAGTTTATTTTTAAATTAAGAAAATTATTAGTGTTATGAGAAAGTTATTTTGAAATATATAAAAAATATTATAAAGCTTATAAGTTGAGGATTATTTGTAAATAAGTTACAAATTTTAGAACATTGAAAAAGATCTGAAGATACATAAATTTCCTTCTTTAAAAAACATTTTTAAAAATTTTAGATAAAGTTTGATTATATATAAAAATTGAATTGCTATAAGTTTGTTTTTATTTTTGCTAAATTTTTCATTTGGCATAATTTTTTTCAATTTTGAATTAGCAAACTTTATATTTCTCTAACTAAACTTAAGAAACATTTTTTTTGTTATGCTTTTGAGGGATTTATTATTTAAAGCATTTTTATTAAGCCATTTGTATAAAGAATTTTAATTTTTTAAAGTAATAAAGTTTGATAACTTATAATTTATAAGAAATAATTAATAATTAATAATTAACCTATTTTGCAGCTAAAATCCAATTTTTAGGGATTTTGTCAGTATAATATTATTATAGTTCGAAGTTAATTCACTTAAAACTCCTTTGTTTGCTATATACCTATTTATTTTTATTTTCATTGAAATTCCTTTGGCTTGGTTCAATTTAATAAAACTATAAAGATACATTTAGGAGAGTTAAAAGTAGCACAAATCTTTTTACCTTGTATTTCTTTTTCGAAATTTTTTGTAAATCATTTGTAGTATTAAAATAAAGTAAAAACACCTCTTTTTACAAATAATTATTTTTAAACCAAGGAAAAAATAAACTGGATTGGAAAAAAATAGTTTTTGTTTTCTTTATAAATAAAACATATTTATATCTGTCTAAATAACATGCCAAAGATTTTCATGCTTAAGGATAAAATCAAAATGAAACGCAAAATTTAATTTATCAGGTCATAATTTTTTAATTACAATGATCTTTTAAAGTTATAAATTAAAATTTTTAAGTAAGGCACATTTGTACATTTTTACATTTAGATTTTATTTTTTCTATTTGCTAGATAGATTAACACCAAAATTTTATTTATATACTGATTACCATCAAGTCCTAAATAATAAAAGTAGTTTATTATAGTGAAAATTTTTTAAAAGAATCATCTTTTGAAGAAATATGCGTTATTAGCGACAATAATTTTAAGACAGTCCAAAAAAATATGAAGAAAAACTTGTTAAGTAAAAAATATAAGATTCTATATAAAATTCTTTATAACTATTCAAACTACTAAAAATTCTTTGAAAAGTAAAATACTTAAAAATAAAGATTAATTTGAAGAAATTAAAATTAAATCAAGACTAAATAAGTAAGAAAATAAAAATTTGTCTTTGTTGTATTTTATATACTTTTAATAAAAAACAAAAAATTAAATAAATGTATATGAAAATAAAATGAAAAAACACAAAACTTTACCAAAAAGTTTAAAATAAGCTCCATCAAATTATCTTCAATTAAAAAATTTTATTTATAAAATAAGTTTTAAGTATCATTAACTATATATTTTCTTCAAAAAACGTAAAATATAATAAAAATACTGAAGAAGAATATGACTAAAATACTAAAAAACATTAAGAATAAAATGTTAAATATAGTTTATAAAATAAAATATTTGAGTATGTTGGAGACATTCAATTAAAATAAAATTTTTAATTTAATAAAATAATTTTTATAGATAATCAAATAGCATAATTTAATTTCGCTTACATAAATTTATTTTTTTTTATTTTTTAAATAAATAACTTCCTCCTTTAATAATTTTTTAAAATAGATTTTTAACTGATAAAATAAATAAATGTAGAACAAAGATAATTTAATATATTTTCAAGACATTTGTGATATAAAAGTTGAAAGTGGTAGTAATTTATCATATTGAAAAATATAATAAATAATTTCATTCCTTTAGCTTAAATTATAAGTTGAAAAGCTTCTTGTTGCAAAAAGAGTTTTAGGTTAAAAAAATTTTAATTAAATAAGATCTGATATATTTTTGGATTGAACACATAAATCAAAATTTCATCAAATTTTAGAAGTCATTCTACGAACTAATCAAGAAAAATGATTACATTCTAGTCTTGTTTACGTTAATAATTTAAAATATATTTGATGAAAACAATATTTAATTTATTTAATATTAATGCTATTCTTCATCATATATAAATAGAACTTTTATGATACTTATACTTGTACTTCAATTTATTTGTAAAACTTAAGCTATAAAAAATTCATAGAGTTGCAATTTGGGTTATTAGTAGAGAACCATCTTCTTATTCTTTTGTAAATAATATTTCGAGAATTTTAAATTTTCTATAAATTATTGTTTAATATAAATAAAATATTGAGCATTTCTAATCAGAAATAATAAAACAATTTCACCTTTTATATAATTATTTAATTCAAGATAATATTTTGATTATTTTTTAAAATTTTAAATGATTTAATATTATAAATTTTTCTACCTTTAATTTACCGTTATTTTTGCTTAAAAATTAGTGTAAAGATTGTTTCTTCGTCTAAAGCCTTTAAATCTTTCCATTTTTTTTATTTGTCCTTAGATTTAGTTTTAGAGTGCAAAATACTCTTATAATAATTTTTTAACAATATAGTTTAATTAATTTTTTATTTTATGTTTGTCAATGTTATTTTAATTTACTAAAATTTGAAAAAATTTTGAAAAAGTATAAATAAATAAATAAATAAATTAGAAATTTATCTATTAAATATTTTATATTTATTATTTTTTAATTAAAATTAATTTTATGTTCCTTAATTTACTTATTAACATATCTAATTTATTTATACTTACAATCTTTTAATACTCCTTTTATTTTTAGATATCTTGTTATCTTAAGTGTCTTTCTTGATGAAATTTGGATAATTGAAGTATATACCTTTTATTCTTTATAGTCGGAATTAAAAAATTTCCATCAAAAATGGTTAATATCTTTACTAATATATTGAACTTTAATATCACCTTAGCTTTTCTTAATTTTCTCTTAATAAATCATAAATATTTCCTGTTGCTTCATATAATATAACAATTTAAAAAAATGCAATTTTTTAATTATTTTTAAACCTTTTATTTTGTAACATTTTTTCTATCATTTTTTTCTAATTATTAAATCCATTTAACTTTTTCAAATTACGCTATTAAAAGTTTCTAGATATTATTTCAAAATTATCTTGTAAAGTTCACTTTAATTCTGTAAATTTATCTTAGAACAGTAAAATAACTTAATATGTCCCTTAATATTTAAATATTTTATCTTTTATTAAATGAATAATTTAATTATATAAAATTAAATTTTTACTATAGGAAAATTTCCCATTATATCTGCTTAATTTCTATTCAAAAAAATTTTATTTTGCTCATTTCGTCCAATTTTTTATTTTATATCAATTTATTTAAAGATTTTATATATATAATCTTCCATTTTCTTTATTATTCATAAAATTAGTATTTTTGCTTTTATATAATAGGATAAATTAAGTTTAGCAATTTTCGAGAATTTTCACCTCTTCATGCTGGATACCAGATTGCTCCAATGTTAAAAATAAAGTTTTAGATGTCTCTACTCCTCTCACCCCCCATTACTCTTGTCATTTCCG
Organism: Loxodes magnus; assembly: GCA_946699065.1. Classification (NCBI taxonomy): domain Eukaryota; phylum Ciliophora; class Karyorelictea; order Loxodida; family Loxodidae; genus Loxodes; species Loxodes magnus. The sequence continues at coordinate 216,489 of CAMPDV010000484.1, forward strand.
GATCTAGCAATTTCTAATTAAGTTTTCTCTTGTAAATGTATCCTTATTCATTTAAGTATAATCTTTCTCTTATTTGTCTCTACTACATTTGTTTTTTCTTCCTTTACTGTGCTTTTATGGTTCTGCATTTATTCCAGTACTACGTCTTGAAATTTTGGAATTCCTTGCAGCTATTTTTGCTTTTATTCTTTTTAAATTTTTCTTGATTTCATTTTATTTAAAAATTTTATAGCTATTATTTATTATTTTATTACAAATTTTAACAAACCAAGAAAATTGCTTTTTAAAATCTTCCTGTTAAAATACAAAATTTCGATATAAAAAGCTTAAGTAGCATCATATAAAAATGTTGATTTATTTATGATTTAAATTGTTTACAAGATACTTTACTGCCGTTTAAATCAAATTTATAGTTTTAGATTTTCTTGATTGCTAAGATCTGTTATCTTCTTGTCTTTAACCCAATTATTCTTGAATTTATGTAGTTTTAGATTCATTTCCTTCTATATATTTCTCCGTTTTTGTTGCAGTGAAGCTATTCTCTCCTTTTTTGCTCTTAGATTCAAATATTGTTTTTTTATTGAATCGAAATTCAGTAAGCTTTTGTACAAGTTTACTGTGATATTACAATAATAACTTTTTTTATTTTATTATCAAGTATAAATTTTCAAGGTTCTTATTAATTAATTTCCATGCTGTGATTTTTTAAGCTTCATTAGCTGAATTAGCACTTATAAATTTTGAGGATGCTCTCCATCTGCTAATTTTTTTGGTACATTTTTAAGAGTTGTAAATACTTCAGGCTGATTAATCTTGCTGATAGTTCCATAGTCCTCACATCATACAAAAACATTTATAAATTTTATTTTTGGCTAAAAGAAATATAAATATTTAAGTGATTTTATTAATATTTAACTAGTCTCCTTTTTCCTTTTATAATTAGCCTGTTATTGATAAATTTAATTCGATTTTTTTGAGCTATCCAGCTTATTTCTAATACTCAATTAGAGGATTATATCAATAGAGCGTTTCTCTCTAACATTTTTTATTTAATTGTCTTGATAATCCTTATAAACTAAATTTGCAATTCTTTTCCAATATTTAAGTAATAATAAGCTTTAATTTAAAATCTATTATATTTATGAAACATTAATAAGTTCATCTAATACAATAAAGATGAATATTATACAAAACTCAGAATATTAATTTAGAAAAGTATAATTTTAGTTTAAATTCCATTTATTTCTACCCTTATTTTTTGATTCTATTTCATATCTTCTAAAACTAACTCCAATAAGATAAATTAATTTACAACTTATACATTTTTAAAATTTACTTTTCTTTAAGTATAATAAAATACTATTTTTTCATATAATTTTAACATTTAAATAAAATTTAGGAATTCAATAGTCATATTTTAAGATTGTATACTAAATACTTACATATAAAATAAATAAATGTACATATTACTCAATTGATAAAAACAATTACTGAATCTCATTCTTTATTTTAGATAATATTATTTGCTTTTACTAAATTTTACATAATAGTGTGTTTTTAGCTATATGTTTTGGATCAATTTATGTGATTAAATTAATATTAAAATAGCAAATTTTTAATTAGTAATTGAATCATAATTTAAAATATGTTTTTTACTTCTATCTTTTAAATTTAGCGAAATTATAAACTATCATTAATCTAGAAAATAAAACTTTTAGATTCATTTTATTTTAATAAACTTACTATTTTTTAAATTTTTCGATTAAAAACGGATTAAAAAATAGATTAAGTCTTTAGATTATTTTTAATTATTTAAATTATGCTTAACAAACTTTAAGGTTAAATTACTTTATCATTTATTATCTATTATATAATAAAAAATATATAAAATTCCTTTTATTTATTTCTCTGTTCAGTTTAAGGATATATTATTTGTGCTAAATTTATATTAAAAATAATATATTTTAGTTATATCTATTTAAGTTAAAATTTACTATTTTTATTTTTATTATAATAAATAGTTTTTTTTATAAGTTTTACTATTTAAATTTTAATTAAAAAATTAGAAAATTAAAAGAAATAAAATTTGCAAATTAATTAGAAATAAAATTCCAAACATCTAGTATTTCTATAGTGATTTCTTATAAGGTATTAAACATAAAAATTTAGCTATTCTAATTATTTTATAAAAGATTAAAAATATCATTGCAATTTATTTTATCGAAATTCTATAGCCTTTTTACTAATTTGAATATTAATTAAATCTCACATATAAATTAAATATATTGAAAAAATATTTCAAATAATTGAAATTTTTATTCTTTTTTAAGAAATATTTTTAAGCATAAAAAGGATAAATATTAGTAAAATTAATTAGGATTCAAACAACTTTTTCTAGTATTCCTTTTTTTTTCAGTATTGTTTATTTTTATAATATTTTACTTTTATTTTTTACTATAGATTACTTTTTTTAATATATATCTAAAATATATCAAATATCCGTCATTTCATTTATAAGTAAATGCAAAGATTATAGTTTTTAAAAGGTAATTATAACTTATTAAACTTAAATTCATTTTAAATAATAGCGTATATCAATAGAATATATTTAATTTGGTGTTTTCGGAGGTATTTCAATTACTACCCTACCAACTTCCAAAATTTCTTGAGGTTAATAAAAAAATCTTAAATATCTCTGATGGCAACAATCAATTCTTGCAATCTCTTAAATTTAACACTTACTCTTGTCAGTATCTATATCTCTATTCTAATATTTATCCTATTTATCTAAGGTATAATTTTCTTGTTACTTTCTTACATTCTTTAGGAAATTTTTTTATTTTTATTGATTTAATATATTAATTTTTATTAAATATCATTGATAATCAGAAAATTTGCATATAATCTTAAAAGATATTCATAAAAAATCAAAATTAATATCTTTTATTTTTTATCTTTATTTACTCTATTAGCATTTCTCCTTTAATATTAAAATATTATTAATTTGTAAAATTTTCATTATTTTTATACTATTTTGCCTTTTTTCATCTTTTTATGCTTCAAAGTTTATTTGATAGATTAACTATTTTAACTTTACTATATGGTATAAGCACATTAAGTTTTATTCGTATGATTTCATCTTTAATTTATATTTCATGTTTATAAAAGTTTTCATATAGTTATTTTTCCTTCTTAAATCTATTGATTTATTCTTGTAATTTTAATATCACTTTAACGAATTTCTCACTGTTTATTTATTAAGTCATAGTAAATTCAGAAAATTTTTGGTGTAATATTGGGAAGTCAACTATGTTTATTTAAGTTTAAATTATTGAGTAAATATTGCGGTTATAATAGATTTAATTTTAAAATGTTAGAATATAATAACTAAAAGTTCTCATCTAAAATTTTTTATGATTTTCATTATTTTCAGTAGCAATTTTTATTTTACTATATAGATTTTCTTTTTGATCTTAGAATTAAAAATGTTACATTATTTGCATAATAAAGCAAGAGATTTAATTTTAGATGCTTTTTTATTTTTTAAATTATTTAATAATTTCCTATGAATTGAAATATTTTACTTTCTTTTTCGCTTTCTTTATTATAGAGCTTATATATCAGCACTGTACTAATTATATAAAGACTACAAGCGGGAGGATTGATATTAAATGCTAATTTTTAGTTAAATTGTATTAGAGTTATTCTTTATGCTATTTTTATAAAAGCTATTAATTATTTATAAGTTAGTAGGACTTTAAATTTAGTTTAGATCTTTGCCTAAGTTTAATTTATATAAAAAATAGGATTAGCTAATCTCTTAAAAAATAGCAGTCCTACTTTCCGCATGCAGCCAATTTAGGGTCAAGAGTGTTTGCAAGAAAATATAAAGATATGAAAGTACTTATTAAAAAGGCGAAATTTAATATTTTTACCATAAGATCGCATCTTTTTGATCATCAGAGCAGACTATTAGGAGAAATGAAGAGAAAAAGTAAAAGGCATCAATTTAAAAACGAAGTCGTCTATCAATAAAAGTAACATACTAAGTCATTATGTCAAAAAACAATTGTGAGCAAATTCTCTCAATAATTTTAAATACAAACGAATAAGCACAAAAGGAATCGCAAGGCTGGTTGGAGCTGCTATTCTAAGTAATTATTTAGAAAAGCAATACTAAAGAGAAAGTCTCATACCAGCAAAAATTGAAGATGACGAAGCTTTTTGAGCCTTTTTAGTCAACTAAAGTAAAACTTCAACAAAACATCGCGAGAGTACATATCCTATCCTTAGTCAAAATAGTCTAGAAACTATTAATTTGAACAAAAATACGTTTTGTAAAGGTAATATTGAGGAAGCAAATAATCTGAAGAATAAAAGATTTGTAAATGAAATTTTGAAAACAAATTTTAATATTTATTTTAATATTTCTAATTAGAAGAAATTTTTAATAGCAGTCAATCGATTAGATTGCATAAAAGTTATTACACAAATTTGTTGCTTAAATACATTACATTCATAAAACAACCAAAAAATAATTTAATAAACTTACTAATAGGAGATTGTATAATCTAATATAGCAGTACATAGATGAATTTTATTATTCTCAGTTATCACTATTAATAGCCTATTAAAAATCATTTCAATAAGATTACATAACTGTAGTTGAAGAGAACAGCAAGTAGCAACAGTAGTAAGAATTAAAAGTTAGGACAATTCAAGATCCAATTGACATAGAAGGAGCTACTAATTTAACGATGAGTCCAGACAAGAAATGAATTAGGAATAAACCAAGATGTTTTGTATGCAAACAAACTGTTCATAAATATAGACAATGTTAGAAATTGAAATTAATTAAATAATAGTACTGGAATAGAAAATAATAAGAAAAATAATAGTACTAATATTAGGATAAGATTAGACGAGAATTCTGTAACTAATTTTATCCATCAGGAGGTCAAATCTACAAACCGAAGTGGTACACAATCCAAGGCGACTGAAGGGAGCTGGTTCCAGCCAGTTTATCAAACTGGTCCTGTGAACACGAGGTTGAAAGTCCTCCAAGTTCACTAAACTCCAATTTAAACTTTTTAATTAGTAATATATATAAGATTACATAAGGTAATTAAAACAATATTTAATTATAGTAAGTTATAATTTTATTAAAATATTCTATTAGATTTTTAATTTTCGTAAATATTTATGTTAATAGTTTTCTTCATTATATTTTCTTTATTTTTCATTATTATTTATACTGTTATTAATTTACAAATTTTAACTTAATAAACTAAAATTTGTTAATTTCCTCGAATTCAATTACTTTTTTAATCCATAGCTTCATAACTTTAAGATTAGAGTTTTGATAAATCTTATTCTTATTTTTTAATTAGTATTAAGATATTTCTCCTTTTTCTTAACTATTTTGTCTTACATTATACTTGATTAGTATTAATTAATTTTACTTTCATAATCATTTTTTAAGCTATAAACTAAATAAAGTTAATCATTTAAATTATTTTCGTTTAATAATAAAAAATTAAACATAAACAATTCTTAGGTTTATTTAATCCAAAATTTTTCAATTTTCTTTTTAAATTCTATTCTTTCTCGTAAACCTTTAGTCTTTTTTATTTCAAAAAGCTCTTAAATGTAAATTTATTTAATTCAAATCTTCTTTATTATAAGCTATAGAAAGCTGCAAATTTTAATCCAAAATCTAAATAGATTTTTTATATCTGCAACACATTTATTTAAGATAGTAATTCTTTATGATTTATATATTATAGTAGCGTAACATAATTAAATAGGTAACAATATTATGTAATCATTTTTTATATAAGTCTATTAAATTACTATTGGACAATTTGGAACTAATATTTTTGAAAAAGTCTGTATCTAATGAAAATCCCTAATATCTATCAAACTCGATAATAAAGCATTTAGGTAATTTTTTCGACTTATAGCGATCTCATCGTTTCATGCATCTTTTTATCTTCTAATCACTTAACTTTTAATCTCGCTTAAGTTTTATGAAATTTTTTTGGCAATTAAGTTGGCTCCTAAAATTATAATTACTATTTTTGCAAGCCATAAAATACACTACATATTTTTTGAGTTTTTCGCAAATTTATATTTTCAGAAAATAGCAGTTCTGTTTAATTTTTTTGCGTTTTCTAAATAAAAAGCATTAACTTATTTTTATAACATATTTAAATCTATTCTTTTATGTGTCAAAATGGTTATATAAATTTCATGTATTGAACCGCTTCTCACCTTTTAAAGATTTTTGAAAATTTCTTAACTTGATTATCTTATTCCTTATGGTGAAAAATTACTAAACTATTTGGCTTAAACATGACAATCCATATATTTTATTAGAACAATCTTTTTGATGCTTATTAAACTTCATATACTGAAAATCCATTTATAAGTAGTAACTATCCAAAGTCACCAATAAATACTATATTGTTACATCAGAAACGTACATAATTATTAGCGATTTCCTATAATCTTAAATCTATAAATTTTCAAAATTATGCTTCTAGCATAATTATTTTGTCTATTATTATTCATCTAATTTATTTTAATTTTTTTAGTTTTTGTCTTTAATGTTTATTTTAAAAAGATGTAAATAAAGGACAAAAATTGGTAAATAAAGTAACGAAAAAATTGTTATCCATAAAAATTTTAACTTTCTTTTCCTGTAATAGCACAATATTTTACATAATCTATGCCAATATATTGCAAAACAAGTTTAATAGTATAAATTTTACTTGTTCCAGTTTATCTAAAAATTAAATACTAGATTTAATATCTTTATTTTAACAAATTTTAAATACATTAAATTGCTAAATTTAAATTTAATTTTAGAGCTTGAAAATAATATTATTTCTAGTATTTCAGTTTTAATTTAATTTGTCTATTTTTATTCTTCTAGTCACCTTTAAAATATTGAAATTCAGTTTTACTGTTAAATGCTTATTTTTTCTTTATTTTGTACTAAATTTAAAAAATTCATTTTTATTATCACTTTTTAAATAATCTTTAGTTCATTTTTCTATCTTTAATTAAATCATTTTTTGTATATTTTTCATAAATAAAATCTTAACTTTCTTCTTAAATTAATACAGAATACAATTATTAATATTTACTTTAAATAAAAAAGATATTTAGTTTAAAATTCTTTGGATTAACAAGGAACCTGCTAAATTATTATCTTTAAATCTTTTTAGTTTTTAAAGCATCTGCTTTTTATATTATAATCAATAAAATTAATTCATAATAAGTTATATTTTTTAAATTATTTACTATTACTTTCTTATAAGAAATTCGAAATATGTATTTTTTGAGTCTGTGTGTATAATAGTCTAATAATTTGTCTTTAAAAAGTTGTTATTATCTTTCAAATTGATAAATGTATTATTTATTGGATTAGAATAACTGCTTACTATGTTTTAGCTTCTGTTACTTATTTCAATTTAATTTTACAAATAAATGAGAAATAAAAAGTATTTTTATTTCTAAACTTCTCAGCATTTCGAAAATGCTAGTGTCTCTTATAAAAATAATTAATTTCAATACTTTTAAATTTTCTAATCCATATTATAAAAGCTTTTATAAATAAAACTAAAACCTCTTAAAATCCTTTACTTTTATACCCACTTTTTTATGCTTTTGGTTATATACAATAGAATATTTTTAATTCTAATACAAGTTGAATATCTTAATTTGCTCATCAGAATTGCAAAAAAGTTTCAAAAAATGTAATAAATTATCATTTTTTTGTATTTATTATTTTTATATTAATTAAGCCATTTTTCTAAATCTTTACCTATAAACTTAAATTATATTCAGTCTTTTTCTACCTTTTATTGGTATTCCAAGTTTATTTTGTTGATTTATTTATATTTTTATACATTTAGTTTTTTTGTTTATTTAATAGAATTATATTATATAAAATAAGTCTTAATCCTACTTGCTTTAATAGATTTCTTTAAGCATAAGTTTAATTATTTATACATTATAATCACAGTTATGATGAACTTCTGAATATAATACAAAATTTAAGATTTTTCTATTTATCTATTTAATCCTTTAAAATGGTATATTTTAAATCTAAAATTATCTATTTCAATTTATCTATTTTCGTGGAATCCTAACCTTAATTTATTTTAAAATCTAATTTATTTAACTAGACTTATGCTTAAACTTCTATTAATGACGTTTTTTCTAGTTCTGAAATTTCCCTATTATTACATTTTTGTTATAGGAAGATGTTCTGCATATTTCCTAATATTCAAATATGCATCAAAACAAATCAACTTAAAGCCATCTTGAAAATGTGTTTAAAAATGCTTTATTTAAGTATTCGAAGAAATCACTTACTTTATGTCTATTTTTTTAAGTAAAAATATGTTGTTGCTTTAGCTATTTATTTTTTAATGCTTATTTACAGACAAAAAGTTTCATTTAGATTATTTTTCCAAACATAAGCTAATAATAATATTATAAATAACTGTTGAGGGTCTTTGGCTATATCTAGTTATAACAACTCAAAGTATTTTTATATCCATTATTGCTTGACACCAACTTTTTCACTATAGTAAGCTATATTATTTTTGCTATTTATTTGCTATTATTTTTTATTTCATGCAAAGAAGTTTTATAGTTCTATTTTTCATTTAGAACTATAAATATAATAAAAAATTAATTTGCTAAAGAGCTTAAGATTTTAATACAATACATAATGTTTATGATAAGCTATATTTTAGGATTGATATACTTAGCCTAATCTTTAGGCAATGAAAAGTAGCGATTCTGTAATATAACGCAGATATTGAGAAATGCTTGACTCAAATCACCTTATTGATTCTTTATCTTCTCGAAATAAATAGGATCGTTACCTCGCGAAACAATCCAAAGAGCACATAGTCAAAATAATAACTTATAGTTTGGCTTCTTGTACATTTTTCTTCTTCGTTAAATCAGCATCTTTTTTATTTTAGTTATATGTTTTATCTCCACTTCGTTCAGCAAATAAATAAGGAAATAATTAATTTTCCTGTATATCAAAATCTATATTTAAATTGAAAATATTTGTACTGTAAAGATATTATAGCATAACATTATTTGTTATTGTGGATTCTCCTTTATTTGCTCACAAAATATATTTTTAATGTTTAGAAATAAAAATTCACACTTACTTGGATCTTTACTGTCATAAATCTTTATTATTTTAAGATTAATTCTCATTATTAATCCTTATAGGCAAAATCCCAATAATTTTATATTGAACTCACTAATTGCTCATTAGATATAGAGAGCTTCTTTTTTACTTGGAATACTTTTTTATTCTGTATTGTAAACCTTTGTTGATTGCATTAATAACAAATCTAAATTTCCATTTAATTTTCTATTATTCTATTATTCTATATATTTTTTACTTAAGGTAATAGTAATTATAATATTCATTTATTATTTTTTCCTATATATTATTTTAATTTCTGCTAATATTGATGAAATTAAAGAGAGGAAATAGTTATTTTTATTATTATAATCTTAATATTTATAAATAAATTACTTTTTTATTTAAAATAAAATCTCTAGGTCGTTTATTTAAAAATTAGTTGCGGTGTCTTTATATTAATTTTATATTTTATAACTATAGATTAGATCTAATTATATTTATTATGATCTTAAATAATTTCAAATTATGCCTTTCTTCTAGTTTAGACTTGCTATTATTTAGGGATTTTTTTAATTCAAATATATACTTAATAGCTATTGTTATTAGTTAATTAATTAGTTAAAATTTAATATACTTTTACCATATTTAATATAGGTAATAAAAATACTTTGTAACTTCCATCTCATTAATCTTGATTTAATTTCCTTTAATCATTTTCTTCTTCGCTTACTCACTAACCAAATTACTCCAATAAATCTTCCAATCGTACTTTATTTTGCTCAAAAATTTAAATTTTTCCATATTAGCAATTTTTATTAAAATTCTATTAATTCGATTAATTTGTAATAAGGAAGTTTGGTCACTAGCTTATATTAATTTTTTTTAATTAAAATTTCATTAATAAGACATAATTGCTTAAATGATTAAGAAAAAAATAACTTAAGTAAGATTCATTATTATAATAAAACTTACAACTTAAGCAGTTTAGTTTATTTACTTATTTTCTACGATTCGATTGAATTAATTAATTATACTATTTATCACTTAACTTCGATTCTAAACATTCTTAATACTGTAAGTCTCTAAAATTTATCTTAAAGATTCATCCTTCTTCATAAAAAAATCTAATAATTATTTTTTAAATATTATCTTACAAATTTTATGTTAAAGGGCAATTATTTCGAGTTAAAGTCTTTCTTAATCTAAAATAATCTTCTAATATATATAGACTAACTTACTTTACTTTAGTAAACTTTACTAATATTTATTTATAACGATTTTCAAATAGAAACTTAGTTTTGCTATTTTCAATTTTTTAATTTTTGTAATTTGAAAAATTAGAAGTTTCAATTAATTTCTGTACACAGAATCTTTTAATTGTAAAGGTTATTACTAACCTAAATAAAGTGACTGTTACTAGCTAATCACAGAATTAGCATTAAAAACAGACTAAATTGGACAACAGACTTGAGAGACAAGAAGAGAAAATAAATGAGCAGAAAGGAGACCAAATGCTGATTGAAGAAATTGACAAGAAATTGAAGAAGACCAAACCAATCAATGTTGTAAAATGATTCTATTATTGCAACTCAGAGCAACATTTGTGAAGAAAATGCAAGGAATTAATGAACTTCAAAAACCAATACTGGGAAAAATAGAGAAAGTAATAAGCACAGAAAAGAAAGGTTAGACAATTGCAAAAGAGGAGAATAAAAGAAAGACTATGAATGACGGAAATTAGAACCATTTATAAGAAGAAACTTTCGTGGAACAAAAGATGTAACTAGCAATAACAGATAAAGTAAGTTTGAGAGGAGAAACTTTTAAATTTTTTGACTTAGTCCCGGAGCTATCCGGTGATCGGCGGGGAGAGTTGAAATTCCTCTAAGATCGCCAAATTTAATATTAATCTATAATCTATAAAGGGACTGCTATCTAAAATTTATAATATTTTAGATCGAAGTTTACTAAAAAAATATATATAGTAGGACTTGTGAAACTTAATTTAATAAAATAGAACATCACGCCTAAAATTTTCGATTTTTACAATATGTAAAAAGTCTTAAACTTTAATCTTTTTATTATAAATTATTAAAATCTTATCAATAAGCAAGAAAAAAAATTACAAACCAAAAATTTTATTTTTGATCAGAAATGTAAATAGAAAAAATTGTATAAATGAATCTTAAAAGAGTTTGAATGATAAAAATGAGATTTTTAAATTAGCCATATAAACCATTATTTCCAATACTAAATAAAATATCTTATAAATATCTTTATAAAAAATAGTTTTTAATTATTGTTAGGAACTTCGCATAAAACTCTAAATTTTTATAAAAAAATCGTTAATTTAAACTTAAAAGAGACTTAAATTTTTAATAAAAAGATTAAAAAGTGTCAGCAAAAATCGAACAAAAAAGCTAATTAATAAGATTAGTGAATCATCATCTCTTCAAAAAGAGCTAAGAACTTTACTACTAATCTTAAAACTAACTACTAGTTTTTCATATTATAAAAATCGAATTAAAAAGTCGAATAAAGCAAAAAATTAGAAAAAAATTTAAGTTTTAAACAATTATAAGTAAAACATAAGAAATAACATTAATAAATTTTAAAAATTTAGTAAAGATAAAAATAAAAAATTGTTTAAAAAGAATGTAATTAGTATAAAAAAAGACTTTAAAAATTAATTAATTAAAATAAAAAATAAAATAAAATAAAAAATCTTCAGTATATTTCTCTTTATTCTATATTTGAAATCAAAATGTTTCTTAAAAAAGTAATAATCGCTAATTTGTTAATTAAATTATTTGAATGAATCTTACTTAAGAAAAAGTAAAAATTACGAGTGCAAATTTGCTAAAAGAATGTTTAAAATAACCAATTTCATATTATTTGAAAAATTTTTGTACATTCTATAATATAAAAAAGTAACATTTTTTAATTATTCTCTATTATTATTTGCATATTTTAAAAAAAATTAAAAGCAAATCCCTTTCGTAATGATTTTTTTCTATTTTTTATGCATAATTATAGTTTAATTATCTAAATTTGTATATTTAATTTTTCTGCTTTAATCAAAAAGATTTTAGAGGTTTTAAATTTTTGTTTTATTTTTTCAGTTTGTATAAATTTGCTCTCTTTATTGTTTTAATATTGAGCTTTTAATGCCGAAAATGTTGTTGTCCCGATTTTAATTTACTTTTTCAAAATTTGGAATAAATAAAATAATTATAGATGAGTTAATTTATAAAAATTGCTAATTATGTTCTAATTTCTTAATTTGCATTAGTTTACAAAATAATTTTAAATTATATTACTTACGATTTCTTTTAGAGTACATCGTAAGAATAATTTAATTTTTTTATTATGACTAATTAGTATAAATTATTATTAAATCTTACATTTTTATATTTCATTTTACTTTATTTATATATCATATTTTTATAGTTAATTTAAGTTTTGAATTGGAAATAATAATTATTTTATAAAAATTAAAGATATAATCTCAAATGATTCTGTTAAAACTTTAAACAATATTATCAAAAAAATTTATAAATGTTTGTTTTCTTTGGAATTTCAATCTATTCCAGCTATCCTTTTTTTATTTTCGATTTATCAATAATTTTTTAAGATATTGGTTACTAATTCACTCCATCTTTTTAGATTCAATTTTTATTTATAAAAATTTTTTGTTAGATTAATTCAGGTCCTTTAATCATCTCGAAGTCGATTTTAGCCAGAAAAGTGTGCTTTATTAGATGTTGAGGAGAATTAAAATATAAACATTTCTCGATCTTCTATTTCTGTTTCTATTTCGGAAGAGAAAAGTTTTAAAGTTTTTACCAATCTTCTTGCTATCTCCGTTCTCTAAATTTTTATGTAATCATTCTATTAATTAATTACAAATGACATCAGTCTTAGTTTCTCCAGTGACAATTAAACATCCTCTATTTAGTTGGATTAAGGCTAACTTCAAAGATGTTCTTTTATTAAGACATTATTTTGAGTATTTAACTTAATTAAATATGTTACTTCGAAGGTCAATTTTTCAATATCCGCCATTAGTTCGTTTAATCTTGTTGAAAAATTGTAACTAATCTCATCCTGCTTGTTAAGAATGTTCTTCATTTTGTCCCATTACTAATTTACGTATTCACTTTCCTATTCGATTATTGAGATAGTGTCCTTACTACCTTGTAAACATTTACCTTGATGCGATAGTCAGATTCAGGTGATTTTCACTTTTTCTCTTCTATTCTAACTTATCTCCTAGCCTCTCTTTACTTAGTTAATGATGCTTTATTATTCTCCATTTCCCCAAATTTTTCCCTTAAATATATAAAAATAATGAATAGTCTCTACTAAATTAAAAATAAAATTTTTATAATGAACATTTTAAATTTATGAATTGAAATGTAATAAAAACTTTACTATTTGGTTATAACTCTTTGTGAGACGAAATATATAAAAAAACTCTTATTAACTATTTATATTATGATTCTGAACTTAAAAAAGAAAATTGCTGAAATAATAAAATTTATTGAAAGAATTAATTTTAAGATAAATATTTATACTTTAATTTAACTTTTTTAAAATTAAATTTTTGATTAAAAATGTCTACTAGTAAATAACTAAAATTACCTTAGTTAATTTAGAATTAACTATATCAAACATGTATTATTATTAACTAAAATGCCTATTACAAAATATATTATTTTAATTAGCATTCTTAATTAGAAAACATTCAAATTAATTGTTATTTTCTTGAAAAGAATGTTAATTTATTTTAATCTGATTTAAATATATAAAAGATAGTAAAAATTATAACTATTTTTATAATAATTACTACTTATTTATTAAAGATATTATTAAAAGCTGAAATGTTTATTTAACAATAGATTATTTTATTTTGAATATGATTGCTAATAAAAAATATTAGAACTTATAACTAAAAAAAGGAAAATATTTTAAAATTTAAAAAGGCTACATATTTACAATGGGAGAAAGTAAGATACAAGAAGAGGATGAATACTAACCACTTAGTAATTAAAATTTAAAATCTCCTATAGAAATTAAAAAAATAAATAATATCAAATTCATTAAAATATTTATGTTTATAAATAGATATCTCATAGAGAAAGTAAAAAAGCTAGAAAAAGTAATAACAACTCTATTTTAGAAAAATATTAATCAACATAGAACATATAATAAAAATTAGAATAAAGAATAGATTAATTTAAGAATTAATTCAGATAACAACATTTTTCTTTTAACAAATCCAATCAGATCTATGAAATAGAAAATTAAGCTTAATTTTAAAAGAAAAAGTTAATAGTCATTTTAAAAATAAGTAATCTTAAGTTAAATAAGTGATAAAGAACTATCAATTTAAATAAGAATATATTTTAAATGTGTAATAAACAATAACTTTTAAAATAATGTTTCTAATTAAAAGAAATGATAGAAAAAACTATTAAGAATATATCCAACGTAAAAAAGCAAAATATACAGAAAATAATTGTAAAATTAGAATTTTAATCCTGTAATTAAAAAATTATCATCGCTACAAGCAAGAGAGAAACTATTCAAATTATTAAATGAAAGTTCGCTAATTTATTGCTTGCATACCTAAGCCTAATAAGATATTTCATCAAAATAAAATAGATAAACTGAAAGAATAGGTAAGATGGCTAATTAAAAAGGGTTAAACAAAGTATTTTAATAGTTTGATATTGAAATATAAATTATTTAAAAAAGTAAAAGAATAAATAAATATTTTAAATAAAACAATAAAAGTTTAATTGCTCTAATAATGCAAATTATAAGCATTAAATTGATTTATTCTTTAATAGTTTAGATATTTTTAGATTTATTTTAAATATCATTAATTTTAATTTTTAACTAATTTTAGTAATTAGAAAATTAAACTAAAGAAATATCTTTTGACAAAAGAAATAATATTTATCAAGCAAATAATGAACTTTATTTTTTATATTATTTACAATTTATTACCACAATAATTATACAATTCGATTTCACCAAAGCATGTATCAAATAAATTTTCTAATTTAGATTTAAAATATAATTGCTTAATGTTAAATAAGTTATATTTAATAAAATAACTTTTATAAAAGCTTTAAATAGATAGCATTTTCTTATAAAAATATCATTTAACATTTCTAAATTATTGATAAAATAGTGTGAATTATTTAAAAAATTTTATGCATCTTTTTATAATTTTTAAAACATCTTCTATTTTATAAATTTTGGTTACTTTAAAAATATTGTATTTATATAATTATTTTATAAAATTGAATGAAAATTTTATACTTTTTTTAATCTTTTTATTTGATATAAAAATTAATTTTTTATAAAATATTAAAAATAAAACAAAATTGAAAAAATATTTATGATAAATATATTTTTATCTAAGAATGCATTTATTGCTATTATAAAATATCTTTTTTATTACTATAAATAGTATAGATTAGATTTAAAAAATTGATTTGTTAAAATGCTATTTGCTTTAGTTAAAATTTTTAATTTAAAATTTTAATTTTTTTAGAAGAATTTCACTTTAAAAATTATAGCAAAATATAAATTATTTTTATTGTAAAAAATAAAATGGCACCTAGGAAATAATAGGTTTCTATTAACGAATATTTTTAAAATAATAATAGCAACTTAATTTAATCCAATAATCATCTTAATAAAACTAAGAATTATAATATTAGGTATCCTTTGCTTAATCAGTGCAGCAAAGGATATTAAAAATATGAAAGAGCTAAAACAGCAAAGATTAAGAGTAGAAAAATTAGAAAAAATGTTAGATAATTGATTTAATAACTAGATCTTTAATATCCAGCCATAAAAGAACTTTTGATAAGCTTTAAGAGTCAATATTAGCTAAATTTGAAGATATTGACAAATAATTCAATGAAGTTCCTCAATTATTTTAATTCAAATTCTCTAGATTCTAAAATAAAATTAAAGAACTTTAAGTAAAGTAAGAATAGTAACAGATTTAAATTTAAAAATTTCAAGATTAGTAATCAAGCATTCCAATGGAAATCGAACCTGAATAATAATAAGAGACAAATAAGATAAATTATATGGTAGAAAGATCAGGTATTATATATGTCAGAAAAACCACTAGAGAAGATAATGCTGGAAGAAAAATGAAATTGAAAGAAATAATAAGAAATAAATATTAGACTAACTTTTCTGGATTTCACCAACGAGAACAGGATAAATATATAGGGAAAAATTTTTACAACTCAAGACTTCAAGAATAAAGCAACAAGTGAAATAGAAACTAGAAGAATAAATTGTTTTAGATGGGAGATAAGGATGGCATATTAACGAAGTCCTACACCATTCTTTAGTTTGGGAGAGAAGGGAATCAAGTTAGTTGTGAAATTCTCTTCTAAAACTATAAACTTAATTTTACCTTTTTTTTGTATTTAAGCTATAAAAAATTGATTGATTTTATGGAAAAAAAGTGTAAATTTCAAATTTTTTTATAACTATTTATATTATTATAATAAAGTCCCTTATAAAAGCAAATCTCTAATTAATTTTTTTAAGATATAAAGCTTTATTTTACATACTTTAGTTAATTGAAATATTTACAATTATTTTCTATTTGATCATAATTAATTTTTTAAGAATCTAAAAATAATATAAGTTATTTTTAATCTAAGACTAGGATTAACACTTAAAAATAAGAGAAACCATAAAAAATATTTTATTATATAATATCTCTTTTTAGTAACCTTTAAATTACTTATTTACATTTATTGATTTATTTTTATATTAGAAAAATTTCTATTTTATAAATTCAGATGAAAATTAATTTTTTTCTGATAAAAAAGATGATTATTTCAAGCTTAAAATGTGAAGATTATTAAATAGCAAAAATATAATTAAAAAAACATAGAAAATATAAAAAGAAATGGAAGGTAAAATATGACTTTCTATTAACGCTTCCAGAGAGGAAAAGAAAAATGAAGGAGTATAATAAACTAAAACTTAAACTTATCAAAATTACTTTTTAAGTAGAACAGTTTACTAAAATAAATTACAGTTCATTCAATTTCACAAATGATAGAATTTAATTTCATTGCACCAAGAAGAAAATAAAAATGAAGAAAAAATACTAAAGTCATGATGACAGATTAGAAGCAAAAGTGATGATATTAATTTTAGGAGTTTGTATTTTATAATCGAAGACGTTAAATAATTAATAAAATTTTAGATTTTAATTAATTTTACTGTTTCTACTATTTGATTGTTTTAAACATATAATTTCATATTTACTAAATCAAAATAATTCTAGTTTTATTTTATTTTTAATTTAATTATATTAAAGAGAAAATTAAATTAATTTCATTGAAAAAAAAGTTAATAATAAGAATGGATAATGATTATGACTTTCTATTTAAATACCTTTTAATTGGCTAATGATAAGCAGGAAGACAAAGTATCATTGAAAGACTTACTGAAAATGAATTTCTGACTAACCACTTGAACTGAGTAGGAGTTGATTTTAAGGTTCATAAAATTTAAGTTTAGTAAAATAAATTGAAGTTATAAATTTGACTTTCAAAAGGATCTAAGCGATATCGATCTATAACATCATCTTTATATAGATCAACTTCAGTAGTTTTTTTAGTTTATGATGTTACAAATTTTGATTCGTTTTAGAGAATAAAGGATGAATATTTTGAAGCAAGGAATAATATTACTATTAAAACTTAAATTATCTTAATAGGATCAAAAATAGATTTAAAAAAGGAAAGATAAGTAGCTTATGAAGAAGGACTTGAATTAGCAATATAATTAGGAATACCCTTTTTTGAAATTTCACCAAAAAAAGGAATAAATATAGTAGAAACATTCTAATAATCAGCAATAATGATATTAGAAACTATTAATGGATTGTAGAACGATGAATAACTTTAGAAGCATCTTAATCATTACAATAGAAGCTATTATTTTAAAAAGTCATAACTTTAAATAAAATTTATTTAATTAGTAAAATTAAAGTAAAATTTATCTTAATTCATATTAACTAAAATTTTTAATTTAACTGCGATTAAATAAAATTTTATAGATATTTTAAGTAAAAAAATTATAATATTAAAATAAAAATAACTATCAGAAAATAAATTTCTTCAAAAAGTAAGTAGTTTATTTTATAAGTATGAAATAGAGCTACTATGTGCGAAAAAATATCTAAATTTTGCAAATACAGGTTAATTATTAAAATGATTTAAAGTAATAAATTGCCTAATTTTTCAATATTTTTAAGTTTTTATTTTATTTAAGAAGCATTAAATTAAGAGAATTATATAATAAAGTTATTTTTAAAATTAATATAAATGATTAGTTTTTTTAGAAATAAATTATTGGAAAATACTATTAAATAATATAAATTAAACAATTAAAAAAATTATAATTATTTGTAAAATTCAAAATTTTTAGTTATTTTGAACTTAATTTTTTTATAAAATTTAAAAAAATAGAAAAATTTCATAAGCTTTATATTTATAAATAAAATACTAAAATATAAATAAGATTAAATATTTAAAATTATTTATATATATACTAAGTAAACCCTACTGATCTTGTAGAGTTTATGTTCTTAGATCTAATAATTTTCAATTTTAAGCTTACCTTACTCATTAATTTTTTGTTTATTCACCCATATCTCCAAACTAAAAACTCCTTAATAATGATAATTACCTCTGCTTCAATAGTTCTATTTCTTAATAACATGACAATGTCCATTTTTTGACCTTTGAAATTTTGAAGATAATTCCCAAAGAATTGTTTATAAGTTGCTTGGAATATTCTCCTAATTATCAAACTTTATTTGGTTTTTTAAGAAATCTTATTCATTTTTTCCCTTCTTTATTCATTTCTAAAATGCATGCTTTCAAGTCTTAGAATTACTTTTGTCAATACTAGCATTCTAAATCATTTAACACTATATATCATAGTTTCTCATAATAAAAGAAAAATACCAAGTGAGTATACCAGTAAGATAATACAAAATACTTGCTTTTTAAGATAAGCAAAATTATAAATAAAAATAATTTGAAAAAATCTATAAATCATATTTATAAAAACAAAGTAATTCAGTCTAATAATTCACTTCTAATTTATCTCAAAAAATAGATATTAAAACTATGTGAACGTAAAAATAATGGTAAAAAACAATAAAAAAACTTTATAAATTATCAAAAAAAACTATAAATCTGATTGAACCAAAATCCAAAATAATTAGCTTATTTTAAATATCAATAAAGTCTTAATCAATTGAATGATTGTTTATACTAATAATTTATATAAATTCTTGAAAATTAAGAGAGAATCAGAAATAAAAAGAAATATCAAAAATAAATATAACGTGATAAATAATTAACTTAAGAGAATTCAATTTTGTTAGTACAAAACCTTAAAAATGTACAAGTTAAAAACCAAAAAAAGGATAGAAATAAAAGAACTAAAACTAAAAAAAGTGAAAAAGAGAAATAATTTAATAAATTTTTTTTAATCACTTTAAAATAAAGAAAAGCTCAGTAGTATCAGCAAAAGAAAATAATAGAACATATTTAATTATTTTATAATAAGACTTTATATAATAAATAATTAATAGTTAATAAAAAAAGAAAATTAATGAACATAATATTACTTGATTATAGAATAAATCCTTAAAGTAATTTTCAAATTTAATATATAATAAGACTTTATAAAGTAAAAATTTTAAAATGAAAGAGAAGTATAATTAAAAAATTAATTTATAAATACGTTTATAAACATCCTTTATAACGTAACTTTTACTTTATTTCGTTTTTATTATTAAAGTTATAATATTAGACATGGAGGATATTAAGTGTACTACATGTAAAGCCTTAAAAAGAGATTATTTACCAGAAAATATTTTATATATTTACTAGAGGCTTTTTAAGCCTCTATTTTAAAATCCTTTCTTTTTATTTTTATATATTATAATAAGATATTATTACAGTTCAAAAGTTTGAAATAAATTTGGAAAAAAATAAAGATTAAAAATTTCCTTAGGAGATTAAGATTCTTCTTTGTATTTTTATCTCAAAGGCTTCAGTAAGGCATACTGTCTCTTCTGTAATTAAAATTTAAGAAAATTTATTTTTCTTCTGGATATCATAAAAGTTAAACGTCCTTGGGATCTCAATAAGCATTTTTTAACTATTGAAGAACAATAAAGATTGCACAATAAACAAGGAAAGAAGCTAAACTTCTTGCATTAAATGATATTAGTTACAGTGAATAACTCTTTAGTTTGCAAATAAATTTTTTATCTATAATTAATGGTACAAATGCCAGATCTAAAAAATATAGTTTCTAATTGTTGATACTACAAGATTAGAAGCGCTTCATCATGTTTGACACTAAAGTAAGCCTAAAGCTTAAGTATAATTAATTGTAGAAAACTTAGTACTGACATTCCTTAATGGTTTTAATAGGAGTCGATAAACTTTTAATAAGCGGAGATTAAATAGGTAAAATTAATTTGCTTAATAAAAATCCTAAATGATGAAGAAAGTAGACAAAGATCCATAATTAAAAATAGCAAAATAAAAGTATATAGTTGAATTCAAATAAAACTGTTAGAAGTATTTCTAATCATTCAAACATAATTGTCCTTAATTCGAGATTTAAAGCCATTCTAAATTTAAATTAAAATTTAACTAAAAGAGTCTTTAGACATCTTTTTATTGTTGGAATTACTTCCTTCAATTAAAGATGTTATAATGTTTTTTAAAAGTTTTTCAACTCAAACACTTTCTACTTTATCTTCTTCTTCAGCTATATCATCTTCGTCATCAGTTTATTCATTCTAATCTCCCACTTGCTCATCTTTTTCTTCTTGTTCTTCTTTTCCTTCCTATATTTCATCATTCTCTTCATCTTTATCTTGCTCTTTCACTTCTTTACCCTTAGTCTCAGAATTTTCTTCTATAAGTCTTTTTCTAATTCGAATAATTCTAATCTCCTTTTAAGTAACATCCTATGGAAAATTTTAATTTGCAGATCAATGTATTCTAATTTTTTTTGGAAATTAATTGATATAATTTTGGTCATAGGTTATTAATTTCTAATGTCACATTTTCCAATTTTTGCTATTAACCATTCTCGCATATCTATATAGCAATCGCATTCTAGAATATTTTCAAATTAATCAAATCTTCCACACATACAATGGGAATTCTCAACTAAATAATGTCTGTCTTAAAGATCCTTGTGAAAGTTGTACCTTTAGGTTCTGAGTTTGTATATACTAATAATTTCTTTTCGATACTATTTATTTAGTTTTGGATAGGTAATTTACGGGAATTATTATTATTATTATAATTATTCTATAAATAACTTTACAGTGGGCATCCTTTTTAGCCTTTTAATAGTTACTTCATAAAATTTATGTTGAATCTTACTTTTGACATATTTTGTAAAAGTATTAAAGCTACTATTATATTCTAATTATTAATATCTATTTCGTAATATTCAGATAGTCTTGTTACTTAATCTCTATATTAATATCCTTCTTACCAATTGTTCTTAAAAAGAGATCCTATTGTTGACTAGAGAAGATTAATATTTTCTTATCGTATTTTGTAAAAAAATTTAAAAAACCTCAGAGCCATTATAGGCTTAACCGGCATTCAGTTAAGGTCTATATAACAAGACTCATTAAAAATATTTCCAGGTGCTTAAAGTATTTTCTTGCTATCAATCTCATGCTTTTATCGATTTTATTTAATATTGCAGTAATTCCATTTTAGATAGCCAAAGGTATTAGTTCACCATCATATTCTGCTTTAGGAAGTTTGAATATTCGACACAAAGTCTTAAAATGTCAGGGTGTCAGATTTTTTATCCTAGATAATGTAAATACTGCCCTTTTCATAGCAGACGGATAATTAATTGAGGCCTATTTGCAGTGATTAATTAAGTTTTTTTTAATGAAGAATTATTCCTAAATATAAAGTTTGCTATTTTTATGTAATATCATGATTTCCAATCTTCAAATTTAAGTTTTCTTCTTTTTTTTTGCTTTTTTAGAAACTGAATTGCTTCATAATTGGAGGTATTTATTTTAAGTTAAGTTCAATAAAATACTCTGATTGTTTCATCTATTAAGGATTACATGTTCTTTTTAGATTTTGAAAGGAGTATTAAATCATCCGCCCACCCTCTGCAAATGAAAATGCTATTGAAATTATTACATTTTAATTCAATACTATTCCCTTTCTTTCTACATGTCTGATAATTATATCATAATATAACAACGCTAATACTGGTTCATGTGAACTTCCTTACATTACTCCATTGTTGTATTTAAGCTTTTTAGAATAGCTTCCATCTAAGAGGAATTAAGAACTTAGATTTTAATAGAAAGATTCGAGTGTTAATATCAATCCTAAAGATAGATTAACACATTTCAGCTAATCAAAAAGCAATCTTCTTTCTATCGAGTCAAAAATTTTATCAGTGTCAATCAAAGTAGCTATTAGTTTAATTTTACCTTTGGCTTACTTTCGAAATAGATCTATAATTGATTGTATTACCCAGATCTACTAAGTTGTTTGTCTATTTTTCTTAAATCCCATTTAGCTTGGGTGAATTAAGTTTCTCTAGTATATTATATGTTATAATCTTTTCGTTAGAGCTTTATCATACAATTTCAGTATAGAATTTATTAGTGAGATTGGTCGCCAATTTTTCATTCATCTTTATTACCTTTTTTAAAAATTGGAATTATAACTGAAGTATTAAGCTCGCCAGGTATTCTTCCAAGTCTAAGCATATTATTTAAAAAAGAATGGAGTATCATAATAAGAAAATTTCCTTCATACTTCAACAATTCTCCCTTAATTCCATCTGGACCTGTCGCTTTACCATTTGGGATTTCTTTTAAAGTGAAAAGTTCGAAACCTTATAAACATGATAATGGTTATCTAATAATTTCTTAATAATTTTAGTATATTTTATTTATACTTTGGTTGCTAAAGTCAATCTATTGTTTTGTCAAGTTTAAATGCTTATTAAACACTAAATTTTCTCATTAATCAACAAAATTTTCTTATTTCTCTTGGTTAAAATTAATTTTATTTCTCTGTCTAGAATTAATTTTTTTTTAGCTTGTGAAAAAATATCTTTATTATTTTCATTGAGCAGGAGAATTTTTATTTGCTTTATTTTTCTTAAATTATCACAGGTAGTGTTTAAAATTTTTTCATAACTTACTAGATTTGTTATGAAGGCTAATAACTTATTAATTAATTCTTCCAAACTACGTGTGAGTTTCTTTATATACTTAATTATCTCTTTTAGCTTTAATATACTTCTTTTTGAGGTCTTTTGTAAGTTTATTATATTATGGATCTGGAATAAATGAACCTAATATTTCATCTGTATTATCTTAATGAATTTTATTAATATATGTTTTATAATATGCTTTTGATTCTTAGTTATTTATCAAGGTTTATTTTTCTAGTTCGTATTTTGTTTCTGTACTATCTAACTTTTCATTTAATAAATAGGTATTATCTATTAGTCTTTATATATAATATTTAAGTATTTTTATTTCTTAAATAAACTAATTTTCATTAAACGAATTATTAATTGCTTAATTTTATATTACATTTGTTGAATCTTCATTTTATTAAAGTTGAATATTTTAATTCTAAAGATCATATAAATAGTGATACTTTGAATTAACTGAAATAATATTATTGTCTTACTTTTAACTGTTTTTATTACATTGCATTTAATCGAATTTCTGATTACTATTATTCAAAAACAAATCTTAAGTTTATGTACTTTTTGACTATTTTAAAAGGATATTTTTATTTAAATTTTAATTGAGATTTGAAAGCATATCTTAAGAGATCGGAATGTCTTAGAAAATATCTTAAATTTTGAAATGATTTTTTGGATTATCTTTTTGTATCTTCGGCAATAGTATTTTAGGATTAAACTAGTTTTCTACCTATGGGTTTATTTTTCTTTCAGTAGATGCTACAATTGATGTCCACGTTGAAGAGAATTTCGAAGTGATTTCAGTGGAACGCGTAAGAATTTATTTTCTAGTTTTGACTACAGATATTTAGTAATTTTCTTAATAAATCCATTATTATGATTACTTATTTGATTTGTAGACACTCCAATTCTTTTATTTGGAAGTTTTTATGCACCTATCTGTGCTTGATCTATGAGTTTGCAGCTTCTTTATAATCAATTAAAGAAGAGTCACTAGTTAAAACTAGTGAATTTTATGTATTTTCCATTTTTTTTACTTTTAATTGGTGCTTATAATGATATAATAATTACAATACAATTATACAGTTTCTTTTGTATACATGTATTAACGTTACTATCATTCATTATTTCAAGATCATTTTGTAGTAGTGATTCTTATAATCTATATGTATTATGTAATAATTTTCAGGATTATCTACAAAACCTTATAAAAGGACGTTGAAATCTCCCTTCAGTATATGTGAATTCTCATCAAACTTATTTGGCAGTTTGTTAAGAAGTTCATAAGCTTAATCTTTGATATCTTAATTTAAAAACCATTGTTAAAAATTTTTATATCTTTCAAAACTCTAACCCTTTTGTTTTATTTATCCATCCCGAAAATTTTCTGTAGTGTAAAACTGAGAGCTAAAAAATAAAGAATAGCTTTTCAAAATTTAATTATTTACTTTTTTTATCTCCTTTTTAATTGAGATCCTTTTCAATTAAGTAAATTCTTATAAAATTAAAAAATTTTAGCACTAGTTATTTCATTTACTCAAAAAGAAATTCAGATTTAAAAAATTTTAATTCCAAGTAACAAAAAATTCATTTTTGCCGAAAACATAAACAATAATTTTTTTTATCATTTCAAAAAAATTAACTTATCAAATTTTTTTTCTTGAAATCATAAAGCAAGCAAAAAATTTATTCAAATTTTTCAAATCAAAATATTTTCTTAAACAAAAATTAATTTTTTCATTTTTACAAAATGCCATTTTAATTAAAAGGATTTACAAATTCTGATGTAACTGAAAATATTTTAAATTCCTATTTTTTCAAAAATATTTTGTATTTGTAATTTTTTTTGAAATTTTATTATCTTTTAAATTTTTTCATTCCGAAATAAAAAAATTTATTCCGTCCCGAAAATTTCCTCTAGTGTAAAACGCTGAGTAAAAAACAAATTTTTTTATTTTCGTGAAATTTATGCTTTGAAATTGAAAGATAAATAAAAAAACTTACTATCAGAAAAAAAAATTTCTAATCGGAAACGAAACATATTAAACATAAAAAATTAAAATTTTATAATAATAATTATTTATAATTATAAATAATTATAAATAATAATAATAAATAATAACCAGAGTAAAATGAAACACTTAATAAAATTTTTAAAATAATAATCAAGATTATAAATTTACTTTTCCATTATAAATAATATTTTAACTACTTCACAAAAAATATTTAAATCTATATTTAACTTGAAATTAAAAAAAACCATAATTAAATAAATCAATAAAAAATTTTATTAATAAAAACAACTTAAGTTTATTATTTGTCTTCATTCACCAAAAAATATATTTAAATTATTTTTAAACATAACCACTTTAAATTACATCTTTCACAAATTACCAATAACCTATATTATTTACTCAACCTTTTTAAGCCAAGAATATTTAAGAATATACAAATTTTTAGATAATAAAAAATTATAAAAACTTCAAAAGCAACAAACATAATTACCTTTAAACATTCATTTAAATGCATAAACAATAATTTATTTCTTTTAAAATTAAATTCAATTAAGTCAAATCATAGTTACTCAACTCAAAATCCTCCAAATTCTAATTGTCTTGTCACGAGATCCCGATATCAACCATCTGCTATCAACACTCAATGATATAGAATATATGAATGAAGTATGCCCTTGCAAAGTTTATATACACTCACCCTTATCAAAGTTCCAGATCTTGATTGTTCTGTCCCATGATGCAGAAAATATGACACTTGAATCATCACTTAACTGAATAATACTTACAATGCCTGTATGACCTTAAAGAGTACGAATTTACTAACCAGAAGAGAAGTCCCATATCTTAATAGTCTTGTCCCAAGAACTAGATATTATATACCTAGTATCCTTAGACACTATCACCAATGAAACTCCGTCTGAATGCCCAGTAAGATTTCTCACAAGTTAACCAGTCTATAAGTTTCATATCTTTATGGTTGTATCGCCAGATGCTGATACGATATAGCTAGAGTCCGGGGAGATTACTACAGAGTAAATATTATAAGTATGTCCCGTTATAGTTCTTAGGAGAGTACCATCGTGGAAATTCCAGATCTTTATGGTTAAGTCAGAAGATCCTGATACGATATAACTAGAGTCAGGGGAGATTATTGCAGAGTTAACTTCTGAAGTATGTTCTGTTAAAGTTCTTATAAGAGAGCCAGTCTATAAGTTTCAGATCTTTATGGTTGTATCGTCAGATGCTGATACGATATAGCTAGAGTCTGGGGAGATTATTACCGAGTTAACATTATAAGTATGTCCCATTATAGTTCTTTGGAGAGCACCTGTCTGGAAATTCCAAATCTTTATTGAATTTTCAGATCTGTACGAACCTGATACAATTCAATTCAAGTCACTTGATATGGCTACCGAGTAAACAGGCGAAGTGTGACCAGTAAGGATTTTATCTAAAAAAATATAAAAGAAATACCTTTACTTTTGTCGTAGCTGATCTTATTTATTAGCTTTTAGTAGCATAAGTTGGGCAGAATTTCATACTTAAAATGAAGTAGAGATATTCTCCCTAAAATGTGATTTCTCGTTCTTAGGATTTTTCTTAAAAAAATGCTTTTAGTAAATTGCTTTTCTTTTTTCTCCATTTTAATTTTTATAACTTACTTTAATAACTATTTAATTAAAATAACTCAATCAATTTTACTTACTTAATTTAAATACAATTAAACAATTAAATTGTTTATTAAGCATAATTATAAATATCTTATTTCTAAAATATTTATTTGAATATTCTATTTTTTTCTTAATACAAGACTGACATTAAACTAATAGTAAAAGCTTTTACAATTTTAATTATTTTATATCTTTTTACTTTTAAATAAAAGGATAAATTATTATATCAAAAGTTTATAACGAAGAACTATATCTTTATTATAATAACTTCAATATGCATTTATTAATTACAACTTATTTTTGCTTTAAATCAAAGACTCTTAATAAGAAAACCTTTTTTTGTTGTAGACTCTTTTAAATGATAAATAAAATATTATAATTATTTTAAATTTACTGTTATTAATTATTGTTTTTCACTTTCATTTAATCAAAAAAATTATTTCTCTAAGCTTTTTACTAATTAAAAAAAATGAAAAAAATAAGTTTCTTATTAACTAGTTTAAATAGAGTTTAAAAAGCATCAAATTATTTAAAAAAAGTATTTAAATTTCAAATTTATAAGATAGATTCTTTTAATCATTCACTTTCTTACTACTATTTAATTAAAACTTTTTATTTATAAAGGTATCTCTTAAAATAATAAACTAATATAATTTATTACTATTATTGCTTATTCTAAGCAAAATAGGTTATATAAATGTAATAAATAAAAATAGTAGAAAGTAAATATTTAAAATTAACTAGAAAGGAAATAGATGATCACTAATTTTATCTTAGAATTATTAAATAGTAATATTTAATTTTGATATTAAAATAAGCTTAATATGTTTAATTATGTCTATTAAATACTTAAAATTTATCCTTTTAGCTTTATTAGTTATTAATTTAAATTTAATTTCTATTTATTTATAAAGATATTAGATTAGTTATTATTAATAATTAATACATTTAGATCACTTTCTCTTTTATACCAAACTAATATTATATTTATTATATAGTATTGCTTTGTTCATCGTTCGAAGGTGAGCAACAAGGTCATCTTCATCAGAGGTTGGGGAATTTAAGTACCCATAATTGACACATGTCGTCCTCTGCTTTGGTGATGCAATGAAACACTATCCTGCCATGTACTTGGACCTCCAAAAAGTAGAAAAGATTACGAGTATTCTTAAATTATATCAGTATTGAACATTTTTATCAGTACTGAATAATTATACCAGTATTGAACAAGGTTTATCAGTATCTGATAATTTTATCATTAATAAACATTCTTGTCAGTATGAAACATTTTTTTTAAAGAGCTGCGCACCAATGAGAGTGCCACGCGCTCTATAATAAAATTTATTTATTTATGTTATTTTTGTAGTTATCATTTCAAATTAATAATAGCTAAATGATTTTACTTTATATTACACTTACTTCTTTTCTATTATTATATGCAAATCTATATTATATTGTTACACTATTATCACTCTCTTTCTTAAAATAAGTTGTTTGCTATTAAGAAAATTATAAGCTTTTAAGAAAGCATATTTATAATATCTTCTATTATTATTTTCTGAATTAATAGAAAGAGTAAACTTAACATAATATGTTTCTTTGTAATAAGCATGAGATAATATAAGTATTAGATTAGCTAATATAAGTTATTTAAACTAAAATAATGTCACAAGAAATCCTAGTCTAGTTGGTTTTAGTCATAATTTAAAAAGAATACAATCTTTAGTAGTAATAAGAAAGGATTTAAATAAACATAATGAAAGTGAGAAGCAAATTAAACCTACAAGATAAGAGTTTTAAAGCTTAATTTGAAGTCTATTAATTAAAAGCTTCAAAAATATCACTTGCAAACTAGACCGAAATAGCTTCTAAATTACAATTTTTCTGAATAAATTAAAAGAATCAAATGCAACAAAAAAGGCATGCTTGATATTTAAAAATATTTAAGTTTGCAAGTAGTTACAGACTGGAAATTAAGCGTGGTTTCACAAGTGTTTCTTAAGATAAAATAGAATAACAAAAGTTTTACAGAAGAATTAAAAAATTATAGAATTCTAGTGTTCCTAAATGAATAAAAAGTCAATTTAATTTCATTTAATCAAAGTCATAAATAAAAAAGCTGTGAATAAATAAGAAATGTACATGTCCAAAATGGTTGCCAAAATGTCTACTTTGAACTAATAAATCTAAGAATAGTTCTTTTGAAAAAAATAGAAAAAATGTAAATCCTTCTAGAACTACAAATATTCAATGGCTTTTATAAAATTTAGATTGAAATATTAATGCGAAAGTTTGAGATCTAAATTTTCGAAAAAGCAAAACTGTACACACTCTTTAAGTTTTTTATTTTCATGATTATCTTAAATCAAAAATTTTCAGCTGCGTTTATTTTTTATATCCTAAGAAATTTAAAATTTCTGTCTTTTTCTCCAACTTTGCAATATCTTAGACTTAAATTTGCTGATTCATTCACTACACTATTCAATAGGCATAAATTTAAATCCCAAAATTATAACAAATTTCACACTTTAGTCTCTTAAAAACATTATCAATCTGATCCTTTAAAGCTCTATCTTCTTAACTTCCCTTTTCTTAATTTAGATCATACCACTCTATTTTGAATTTCCTTATATCTCTAAGCTAAAATAAATCTAAAATATTAACTACCATAAAAAACATTAAAGCTAAATTTTATTTTTAAATTAGTTTAATGATACTTATTAGCAAATCTCTTGTACACACTCAGTAATTTAGTTTAACTTTTAGGACTATGGATACAACCCAGAAGGTAATACTTTGATAAGTGTTTCAGCATGGATAAAGTTTGATTAAAATAAATAGATTAGTGAAGTAGCTACTCTTTTGAATCTAATAAGCACTTAAAATTGTGCATACTAATTGTCTTTTAAGACAGTTAAAATCAGAAAACGACTTTCTTTTCTAAATTGTTCTATACTTCAAATAATTTCAATTAATACAATTTGATTGCGGGTTTTGTCAGCAACATATGAGTATTTATAGGATTTTCCTTTGCAAAAAGCGGATAACTTTTAATTGCTATGACGCATTCTTAACTTAATAATTAGTTCTAATACATTTAGAAACCTATTCTTAATTGAATAAGCCTTGATTCAGGAAGTACAATTACCATAGCTGGGTTGAGGTGATTTTATAGAGGATTTATTTATTCTTTCAAATATTATAAAAACTATGCTTTAACTTTGGCTGATTTATAAGTTATTTTAAGTTAGCCTAATCAAGGTTTCACTGCTTATGATTCTTAGCTTTAATGCCACTTGTTTTGTAGTAAATGCTATGGGTCAGAAAAAAATAAATGCTTACAATGTGAAAGTCCTTTCTATTTTAGTAATGATTCATGTATCTGCAGTTTAAAACTATCTCTTGAAGGCCTTTGCTAGTAAAATTGTCCTGTCACTTAATAGGATAAAAATTTAGATGGTTTATGTGATTTTTGTAATGCTACTATTTCTAATTGTGAAGAGTGTACTTTACTAGGAAATATTTGCACCAAATGTTCTAGTTAATTCTACAAGCAAGGAAATGCTTGCAGTTCTTGCAAAACATTTAACTCTTATTGCAATAGCTGCAATAGTAGTTAATGCATTTCCTGTCAGCAAGGTAAAAAACTTACCAACAAATAGTGTGACGATTAATGTGTTGATACTGAGTAAGATTATAACTAAGATGGAGTTTGCTAGCCT
Organism: Loxodes magnus; assembly: GCA_946699065.1. Classification (NCBI taxonomy): domain Eukaryota; phylum Ciliophora; class Karyorelictea; order Loxodida; family Loxodidae; genus Loxodes; species Loxodes magnus. The sequence continues at coordinate 247,396 of CAMPDV010000484.1, forward strand.
TGTGATTTATAATTTGACTTCTGCTAGAAATGTAATGATAACTGGTGCTTATAGTGCAAAGCGGGATATTTCCTTAAAGAGAAGTAATGTGAGAAATGTTAAGATAATATATAGAATTGCTCTGAATGTTCATTAGATGGGAAAATATGCTACAAGTGCGAAAGCATTTAACTAAAGTTAACAAATAACTCATGCTAAGTTAACTGCATAGAAGTAGAATAAGACTATGACTAAGATGCTATTTGTAAATCTTGCGATTTAGCTATAAAGAATTGTGAGAGATGTGGCATAAATAAGATTTGTATTAAATGCATTTCAGATTAATATTTTCTAGCTTAAAATGATTCATATTGTAAACTTTGTAGTGAAGAAATAGAGAACTGCGAAAGCTGTGATGATCATGGCTAATATTGTACAAAATGCGCTGAAAATTACTTTTTATATAACGGAGTATGTGTAAAGAAATGTCCCAATAATATTTATTTTTTATAAAATTAGACATGCTAAAAATGTGATCAGTTCATATAAAATTGTGAGAACTGTAGCGAGAATGGTCAAATTTGTTAAAAGTGTCAAGAACCTTTTGTGTGATTCGAAAACTCCTGCATTTAATAATGTCCAAACGAAACTTATTTCGCTTAAGACCAAGCTTGTCTAAAATGTGACGAATCCATATAAAATTGCTAGAATTGCAGCGAGAATGGTCAAGTTTGTTAAAAGTGTCAAGAATCTTTTGTGTGATTCGAAAACTCCTGCATTTAATAATGTCCAAACGAAACTTATTTCGTTTAAGACCAAGCTTGTCTAAAATGCGACTAATCCATATAAAATTGTGAGAACTGTAGCGAGAATGGTCAAGTTTGCTAAAAATGCTATGATCCATTTCAGCTTTCTTTAAACAACGCTTGTATTGATTGCAAAGAAAAAGAATTTATTCTAAATGGAAGTTGTATTTCGTGCTCTGAAATTCCTTTCTGCTTATAATGCATCTCAATAAAAGACTAGTATATTAGATGTAACTAATGTTAATAAAATTACGTCCCATAAAATTATGAATGCATATAGACTGAATCCTCGGAAGAAAATTCGAATTCCACTGAAAATAAAAATGGCAAAGTTAAATATAGCGAATTAGATGATTTTTCAATATCAGACAACGAAAAATAGTTTATTCGCAATATAGACACAACTATTTAAGCCATAACTAATGTAGCTTTTGCTGGATCATTAATAACAGCAGTTTCATCCTCTGTTTACTATACTTAATTTTTTGCAGGTTAAGCTCAATTTTTATCAGTACTTCTAACTACTCAACTAATTTTAATGAATGCTTTTGTAGACGTTAAAAGAACAGAAAATATAAACGCTTACTACTACATGAGCTTTAAAGGTAATCAACCAATGTCAGGAATAAACAACAATGATTTTCTAAATTTTGATCTAGATTCTAAGAAATTATCAGTTAATAAAAACATTTACATCCTAATGAATTATAGCAGCTATACTCTAATAGCTAATCTAATAAGTTCCATCTTCATATTTATTATCTTATACTTAGTTGATTTTTTGCTTATAATAATAGGAAGATTTAAATGAAAAGAAAAAATAGAGAATCTAAGGAAAAAATTAACTAACAGGAATTTAATATCTATGGCTTATAACCTAAAATCCATTCAAATTACAAATGCTGTAATGTTGCAGTTGTACCATTTTAATATGAGTGATTGGTATACAGGACTAAATTCCTTTCTTGCTATTGCAGTTCTAGTAAGTTTCTATATATAGATCATATAGATATACTTTATATTCTTAAGTTATTAAGTAAGCAAAAAGTATTATAACTTAGCAACCAAATAAAAGGAGACTCAAGATGCAGATCTAAAAGAGGAAATATAGGGAATGAAAGAAAAGTATATCATTTATTTTGAGCTTAAATCCTAGCAAACGAAGCTTCAAGTGATGTTCTAGACTTTCTTTTTAGTAAGGAGACTTTTTATTTCAATTGTAGCTGTTTTGCTTGTAGAAGCTTAAATAGCTCAAATCATAATGTATCTAACTCATTGCCTTATTTGGCTTTTTTATATAATTGAATGTAGACCATTTACAAGTCGCATCTTATTTGCTTAAGAAATAATAGGAGAAGTAGTGCTTCTATTTATCTATTTCTTTAATTTCTATTACAATGCAATTAGCTAAAAACAATTAACTGATTAATAATTAAAAGAAGCTAACTACTTTGGAAATATTTTAGTGTATTTTTGCTGTTTCTACACCATTTTCGCTCTTCTGGTTTCAATTATTCTACTTATCAAAGATTTATATGGCTCTTGGAAATTAAAAAAGCAAAACAAGATAGATTTATAGAAAGCTTTAGAAGAAGAAAAATAGTTTTCGTAAGGAGAAAGAAACAGCAGCACTTAATTAGAATAAATATCAGCAAACAGGTTTACTCAAAGAGAAGAAAGGCTATCAAATTTTTATTCTTCATAAGAAATTTTACAAGTCTTGGAAATTGAACCTGGATTTAATTATTAGTAAGGAATAAAATAAAATACCCTAAAGAAAAGAAAAATGAAAAGAAAATTACGAATTGAAATAGATTAATGATTTAATCTTTAGACTTAAAAATATACTTAGTTTTAACGTTATTATATAATCTAAAGTCAGCTTATTGATTTATATAGCTATAATTATTTATTAATTCTTCTTTTTTTAATTTATCATGTCTTAGTAAATCTTAAGACAGCTCTATTTCTATCTAACCTAAAATATATTAATTAAAAATAAATCCAAGTTATATAAATAAATAGGTTATCTTTAAGTCTTTAATATAAAATAGAAATAGAAGATATTAAAGGTTTTATAACTAAGAAATTAAAAATGCTACTTTATATTTTTATCCTGACTCTAGTAATCTTTTCTTTATTATCTGCAAATTTAATGTATATTTGTTGCTTCTTACTAGTAGAATGCTACTTCTATTATTGATGCTTATTATTATTTTTATTATCAATTTATTTATTTTAAAGGAGACAATATTTATAGGAATATATTATAATACTTAAAGAAAGCCTAGTTAATGTATTAGATCATATTTCTATTACAAATGCTTGAAAAAATGTTTATCATGTGGAAATATGGTTTGTAATTTAGCTTCACTAAGATTTATTTTTATGCTCCAAATTCTATAAGTTTACTATGAAGTTGATTTTGCTAAACCATGCTTCATTGTAAAAGAAGCTGAATATCATTATCAGATTTAATGATTAAGATATACTAGCAATGCTAATGTGTGTAGTTTTGGATTCTATTTTGCAATAACTACATTTAATTTTAAACAAGAACGTATAGGAATATAAAGGATATCTTGATGCTTTTATTATTTGCATTTAACATCTATATTGTTATTCTAAACTCAACGGTAATTTTTAGCTACATATCAAAAATAGATTTAAACATAAATCAATTTTATTCTTTTAACTTTCACGTCTCAACTTAACCTGAGTTTTAGTTAATTTAATTTAGCAAAGTTTTCCAAATAACTAAGCTATATAAAATAATTTTATAACTAAAGCTTTTAAATTTAAAACTTACTAATTAAAATGAAATAGTTTAAAGACTATAAATTAAGAATAAACTTTAAAGGAATATTAAGCTTATCACTGAAATTTTCGTCGTTTTTTATGGTTCTATAAGAATTGTGTGTTTATTACAATTCTTAAAAATACGCTTTTGTATCTTTATCAAGCTCATTTTCTTGTAATAATTTGCTTAAAGCTTTACGCGGATAAACCTAAAATTCACTCAAATGCTTTCTTTGCTTTTCTTGTTCCTTCTCCATTTATTCGCGCTAGCTCTTAACTTCCTTTTTAATTTATCTTAGAAGGTTAATCTCTTTCTACTATTTTTAAATCTCATTTTAAAGCTACTAGGCTTCATTCTAGCTTTTTTCATCTTTCTACTTCAAACGGAGTAACTCACTATATTAGGCTTAGTTCTAATTTTTAAATTAATGAAGCTCGCTTTGGTTTTTCTAGTATTCATTCTATAATTATTAAAATAGATTGTCTTATTGCTGACTTCTTTCTTAGGATTGCTTCACTTCAATCTCTAGTTGGGAAGTTTACTTCAATAAATTTTAAATTTTAGTATCATATTCTGAGCACATTTTGCTATGCTACTATTTTAGTTGCTCTATTTCGTTTTCTACTCTTGTATTTTAATCCTTTAAATTAGCTATTTCTTGCTAATTCTGTTGATTGAGATTTAAAAATTAATCTTTTTCGCTTAAGACATGAATTAAGTAATTTTCTTGTTCCTTCTAATCTTTCTTTAGTTTAGCCAATTCTTACTTTTTAGTCTCAAGAGCTATTTATGCCTAATTATTTTGTTTCTCTAACTCTTCTATCTGAAACTTACTTTTTTAGTACAGACTTTCAAGTTTTTAATTTTACTCTTCCAGCATTTTTATTTTTCCTTCAGCTCGCTATAACTCTTGCTTAGTTCTTTCAATATCTTTTTAAAACTTCTCCACCACCAATTGCATCTCTTAGTTTAGTCTTTCAAGATTCTAATTTTAGTTTTATAAAATAAATATCTAGCTTTCTGTAGATTCAACATCCTAAGAAGTCATTTTATTTTGTAACTACCTAAATAGTGTTAATAAAGAATAATTATAGTGTAAAGTAAATAGAACTATTAGTCTCTTTAATTTTAAGCTATTTTAGTGAAACTTAGTTATATATAACTCATCTTCTTGTGATTATCACTTATATATAGATAAGAATGTGCTAAAGGAACTTGATATAAGAGGGAGAAAAGTTAATCAGGAAGAGTTTATAGCCAAATTTGGAGAATCTGATTAGCTGTTTCCTTTTTATATTTTTGATTTCAAATACTATTTTGGAAGATTTTAATTAAGTCCAGGATATCACGTCTTTTTTAATATCCGCTAATTAATAAGGTTGACTAACTTAAGCTGAATATAAAATAAAGAGCATAATTTATATAATATTCATGGGTATCACCTTTCCTAACTTTATTATTTTCATTATTTCATCGGAAACTAATTCTATAACCAGAACTTTTTTAAATGACAATTAAATTATTTGATAAATTCATTTTACTGTTGGAATTATAAAAAATAGCAATATTCTTAGATATAATTTAAAGAGCTATGTTAAATTCAATTTAAGAATAAATATTATTAGTTTCATCTCTAAAGAAGCATAGAAAAATCCTAAAAGATTTTAAAATTATTAGTATCTTCTTTCTGTTTTATCATATAACTTTCGATTTCAATTGGCTGTTTATATGATATTTAATTAAATTTACAAGGATATTCAACTATCATCGAAAAATACCTAATTTCAAAAGTATTTATCAACTGCTTAAATAATGTGCCTATATTTAATTAACTAACTTTTTTATTTTTTCTTTGTATAGTTCATTTTTTGTTCATTCTAATTTTTCAATTTTCCTATTAAAGAAAAGTTTCCACTCTTATAAAGCGAGAACATTTGCTATAGTACGGCTCTATTTTTTATCTTTTACTTTTTATTTTAGTGTTATAATTAATTCCCTTATGTTCTCAAAATTCTTTCCATATCAAATTTTTTCTTCATAGTTGTTTTTCGTACATCTTGGACTTAAAACTCTGGAGACATGAAAATTCTTATTCAGAAAGTAGAAAAATTAACATGCTTGAGACGCAAAAAATTCTTTGTTCCATTATTTTTAAATGATAAAGGATAGGATGATAATGTCTATAATAAGGTAGTTAAATGTAAGGAGAAGAATTTTGAGAGACGTTCATAAAAAGAGAAAGAAATTGAAAAATATTGAATGAATAGATGAACTTGCAAATTTTACCATATTAGTAAGTATTAATTACTTGGATTCTATTTTTGTGTAGACTACGTTGGAATTATATTCCATTTTTATAAAGTATTAAAGATAATCTGATATAGACTTAGATCACCATATGTCTTCATAGAAAAGAACATCACTTTTTTTTCTGGTTTTCTCTAAAAATAAAATTTTTAATGGCTAAAATATAAAATAATGTAGCTTGCTAGAAAGGATTTCGAGAAATTTGATTCTATTATATTTATCTTTTCTTTCTCTAAACGAGGCTTCTTAGTGATATTTGCTCTTTATATTTAGGAATCATGTTGTTATACGGAATTTAATTTAAACATCAAAATATATAAAAAATTTGATTTAAATATAGATGAAAAATAAAAACTTAATAGTTACCTATTTATCTTAAAAATATTTATTTCACTTAGAAAAATTAATTAGAAATTACTTTGAGCTAACTTTTCGAAGATCTTTCGACAAACATTTTTCTCTTTATTAGTTTTGCTTTAAGAGAAATGTTATAAAAATATTTATTTTAGATTGTAACTATAAAGCTTTTTTTATTATTCTTTTAAAAATCAGCTGAAAACATTTAAAATATTAACAATGATTACTTTTACCTTTTATTCATATTAAATAAATAATTACTATAAAATAAAATTGACTAACCTTCATTTATTTATATCACCTTTTTAGTTAGAATTGCTTCTATAATTAAGAATAGATTTTAGCATTAATTATAATCAATAAAATATATTGTTATATAGTTCTCATTTGGTTTAACTCTCTGTCTTGCTTTTCCTTTTGATATAAAATATATTTATTTATCTTTCAGTCAGAGATTTCTCTTTATTACACTAGAATATTGGAAACTTCTTTCTCTTTTATGTGGAGAAATAGATTTCTCTTCTGATGCTTCTTTCGCTTATAATAAAGTTTTATAATAAATATAACTAAACTTAAGTTTAGCATTTAATAGGATTATTATTCTTCTATTAAGTATCAAGCATCTTCTTTCTATTTTATTCAAATTACTACAAAAACTACTTTTATTGCTTAGCAAAATTAAAAAATAGCGAATATTAGAAGACATACGATACTTAAGCGTTTTATATAAGAAAGTCTTTAAAAATTCTCAAATGCTTGATATGAAGATGAAAAAAAGAGAATAATGAAATAAAACGTAGCTTCATTGTAAAGAAATAATTAATTAAAATTTAAAAATTTAGCTAGTTATTTTTATTTAAAACTTAGAAAAATAGATATTCTTTTAGGTAAAATAACTCGTTAAGTATTTAGAGATCAAGATTATTAAGAAATATTTATATTAAAATGAAAAATGCTTAATTAAAATAATTACCTTAGTAATTCTTTCAAGATTTAGTATAGCAAAATTTAAAACATAATCAATAAAAATTAAATTGTAAAGATTGTGATGATAAACGTTTTTTCTTTGCAAAAAAGAAAAAAGCCTTAATTCAAATTTATTTATTATGTTGAATAAAAATAAATTTTTCATAAAAAATTTAAAAAATCTGAATTTATAAATACTTTTCAAGCTGCCAGCTAATAAAAATTATATTCTATTTAAATATTCGAGATCTTATTACAATTAAGATGAAATACTATTTATCTAAGAATCAAACTAAAAAATAAGTAAAAGCAAAAATTTCAAACTACGTAAAAATTTAGTTAGTTTAAGGAATGTAAATTTATTTAGACCTTAAAGTTTTTAGACATTTTTTAAAGGATTTATTCATGACAAAATGCTTTTAAAATTAATTTAGCTAACCCATAATCTTTAATTCACGGTTGAATCTTTTCAGAAAAGTTTAGATTGATCTCATAAAATTTTATGAAGAAAGTCTAGGTAATTTAAAAGAAAAAATTTACAAAATAAAAATTAAGGTTGATATTAGAAATAAAGAAAATGTTTTTGCGTTATATTTCATTAATTTAGATAAATTTCACTCTTGTTAGATTTATATAGTATAATTTTGAATAAATTTAATTTTTATACCTTGATTTATGATTGATATGAAAGAAATTTATGATAATTTCCTTCTTTTTAAGTAAAAATCCATTTTTGATTATTTTTTTATTTAATTTATTGAATATCAAAACTTTAAAAATTTTATAGGCTAATTTTGATTTATTAAATTAAAAGAAAAATTCATAAAATGACAGTGAATTATTTTTCTTCCTATAAACAATTTTTGCTATAGCTAAAATCATAAAGTTTTAATTAAAATTTGCAGTATATTAATAATTTAAATTAGAAAATACTTTCTAAAATGTTTAAATAAAAATGAAATATATTTTCTATTTTAAGTTTATATTTAAGAATTTTTTTAATTTTATCATAGATACAAAATTGAATATTTCTTCATAAAGGGATTAAATTAATACTTTATCATAACTTTAATTAAATTAGAATATCAATAAGAATCATTTACATTTTTTTAGAGTCAAGCAGCGTATAAATAATCAAAGAATCAAATTTAAAAAATATCACTAATTTATTTAAAGGAAAGTTAATTTTTTTATTATTTTAAATTATTTTAACTAACTGCAAAGCAGGAGAACTTAGATTTTATTTCAGTTTGCTTAAATTTTATTTTAATCATGCTTTGAGATACAAAATAACTCTATTTCTAGATTTAAATTTTTTAAATAAACTTTTACACAAAAAATAAAAAGAAAATTATAGAAAATAAAAATATTAACAGTATTTTAAAGCATCTTCATGAATAAAATTAATTTCTTTTTTAGTTAAAATTTATTGAGTGAATGCTAGAATTTAATAAGCATAAAATTTATTTATTTTATCTTTTTTGATTCTTTTGCTCATTTTAATTTAAAAAAAGAGTAAACAATGTATGTTTTTTAATGCATACAATTTTTAAATGGTATACTAATATCACTGAAATTAGATATTATTGTAGTACTGTATACCCTTGAGGTATTGAGTACACTTTTATTCAAATTATTTTTTTAATATTTTTTCTATAAAGAAAGTTAAAGTTAACTTTATTCTCATTTTACTAGCTAATACTTATAAATAAAAAGATAAACTATGATTCTTATATATTTAATAAAGATCTATGCCTCATATTAATAGACTAATAAATCTTTGAAATTCAAATAGATAACTTCCTATAAAATTAATTTTGGATAAGAGAGCTAGTCATAAATATTTTTGAGTAGTTAAAATATTAATTAAGTCTATCTTCATACCACTTAAGTTTAATAATAATTACATTTCAAGTTAGATTAAATATAACTTTATAAATAGAATTAATTAGCTATAGCATTAAATCATAATGTGTTTAGTTATGATTATAGCAAATCTGTATAATTACTAGAATAATAGGGTTCTCTCATGTAAAAAATAATGTAAATCCTTTGATATTTATTTAGTATTTTCTTACCTTAAAATTTTTATCTGATAAATCTAATAATGTTTTAACTTAAAAACTAGCTCTATAATTAGAATAAAACAAATTAAAGATAAGAATTAATCCTTATCAATATATGATTCTTAAATAAATAATAATTGACAATAAATTAAATCTATCTACACACTTCCCAAGAAAGTAGCTTTTTAAGTTGAAGCTAGCTTTATAATAGTAATAAGTAAGAATACTTTAATTGCATATCTCATTCTTTTTATTATTTTTAATTCTTTATTTATGAAAATAAACCTTTTTTTCTCAAGTAGAAATATAATAATTAGATCTTATATTTTATTTTAGATCCTACAATTTAAAAGCATATAGCTAATATTAGATGACAAGTTAAAATAATCTACTTAATTTAAAGCATTTTATAGAATTAAATATTTGCTTAATTAGTTATTAAGACATTGTATAATGAGAACAAGCAATTTTAGGAATTTTTTAAGTGAAAAATTTGCGGATATTTTGGAAGGAGAAGATTCTTAAAATAAAAAAAGAAAAATATAAAAGATATGAAATTAAAAAAAAGTAAATACATTTATTAGAAGCATATATTATAACTAGAATAGAAATTTAATTTATGATAAATACTTTATTATTTATTTTTATTCATTTAAAATAGAGGCTATTAATGTAATAAAATCAATTAAAATTATGCTTAAAATATAAAATTCACTCAAGTCATATCAGAAAAATTTTGAATTTGTTTAATAATTAGACTGAACATAAACTAGAGAGTGGCGATATTATAGCAGGAGCCGGTTAATTAATTTTATTAAAAAATTGAAATTATTCAATAAGAAATAGAATTAAGTTAGAGATTAGAGAAGCTATTAATAATTTTAATAAGTATAATCAGAGTTCTCTTAACTATCTAAAAAGCAAGAACTATCAAGGTTTGAAATAAAATAAAAAAATTGTTTTAAAATCAAATTATTTCTAAAACCTTTATTTTATTTTAGTTAAATTAATGTCTATTTAAATTTCACTGTTTAGACTGAAGTTAGGTATATCTCTTTTTGAATATATTCTTAATAAATCATGAGTGAAAATCTTCTTAGTCTAAATTAAATTTTTATTAAATTAAAAAGAAATATAAAGCTTGGCTCTGAATACTTAGACTTTAGTCAATCAAATATAGTTTTAACTAATAAAAATCGAAATTAGGTGCTTATATTATTTTAAATTTTTCCTTCTGTTTTTACTTAAATAAATAATTATTTAAAATGCTTCATCTATACCCATAAAACCTAATAAAATTATTTAATAACCATAAAATAATTTAATTTACATAGGATTTATACACATCAACTTATTCTTGCTCATTTTAATTTTTAGTTTATAATTTAATTATTTTTAGAAAACAAGGAATAAAAAATGATTAAGATCAATTTAAATTATGTAAAAAATACTTATAGCAAAAGAGGTTTAAATACATAGCTTCTCA